>LPNX010574323.1:81421-188921 GCA_001517045.1 Pseudotsuga menziesii
TTTAGACATTAGAAGGAATAAATATTTATTTAATGGAGTTAATTAAATGAATTCAAGTGAAATACTAAATGTCTATGGAGAATGGAGACACATGGATACTATGGGGCCCACTCAAGCTAAAATTCCTATGTTAAATGGCATCCTTCTCTTGCAATCTTGAATCTATGGGAAGCCTAATGTTTTTGGATGGATTATAAGGTTAATATGCTTGTCCATATAATTAATAGGTATAATTTGGGATGAATTTCTTTTATTTTGTAACTTACATGGGGAGAGGAAGAGCCAAATGGGAGCTTCATGGACACTTGGCTATATTCCCCTTACATTTATGACATCTATGACACTAATGATGGATATTCTATGATAGTTATGACACAAGTCAGATATGAATTCTTAAATTTGACATATATGACATGTTAGGTCTAAATATACCATCCAATAGATCTCTCATGTGATTTTTGGAAGCTCAATGGGCTCCTACTCAAATTTGGGGAAGGTGAAAGGCTAGGCCTAGAGGGGACACATGTCAATTCATGAGCCCATACCCTAATTCAAATTGGATTGATTTTATGGATGGATTGGGAACCTTATAAGGCTAATGATGTTTATAAATTATAGGATTCAACCAAGAGAACGGCATTTTGATCATTTGTGAAATTTCTTGTTGTGAAGAGAGAGAGCTAGTGGATGACTAGTTCATGCCTTAGCCAATTTCGATGGTTAAAGATTCCCATCCTAGTTGGTGTTGGGAGAGGACACTTATGTAGTTAAAGGAGATTCAATGGAATCTTAGTTATAGTTTCAAGTTACAACAGCTTGTGGACACATCAAATTTCAGCTTGTTCTTCCTTTCATCTCAAGTTTTCTCACCATATTTTAGCTCCATGGAGTGAGGCGCACTTGGTGAGCTATTCATCTATTTGAGGGACCTTATATTGCTCCAGTATTTTGTATTCTGATGTAAATTATGTGTTATTTAAGTTCATAAATATCTCAGGTCGAAAGGCCAATAAATATCAAGCATTATTTTTCAATAATGAAGAAACAGTGTCATTTCCCTACTACCTTGTTGTAAACTCTTGTAATCTTGATGAATTCGAATAGATGTGTAAAATATTGATGATTTATGAATGAAAGGACTATCATTAAAAAATATTATGGTTTTCATGTTCAGTAACTGAGAGATTGTGTCCATTGGGTCTAATTGCATAATCATTGGAGCAAACTACACCTCATTTCCGTAAGGGTCCAAAACTAGTTTTTTATATCTAATTGAAAGAAGTGATAAAAGCCATGGGAGGTTGATTGGTTATGCATATGAGTCTCCTATAATTTATTATACACATAAACTTCTTCAATTTCATAATTTGAGTGGGTTTCTTCACATTTGGGAAGCAATTTCTACCACTTACCCGCGGGGGATTTGAGCCCCAAATTGCGAATAAAATCCTCTATCTTGTTCAGAATTTAGTATAGACTTGTAGAAGTTTTTGGAGGGATATAATACATCCATGAAAATAAGAATTAATTTATTATATCATTCATAAACCTTATCTAAATATTTGGAAGCAATTCGGCTGACTTGGAGACCAAGACACTAAAACTAGTCAAGAGCCAAAATTGTGAAAAAATGGAAAATTGGTCATTTAGTATTATTTCAAAAAAAGGACATTACAGTGGTATCAGAGAATAATATCGGCACCTGATGTGGTCTGATATTTATGAGGACAATAATTTAGGGACCACCATTATATGTTGAAACCAAAAGTGCTTTTGTTGAAGAGGAAACAATGACTAGGGATAAAAGGGGAACCTCATATGATGGTGAGGAGCTTATAAAAATTATGGAACCTCTATTTGAAGACATGAAAAATAATATTTTGAAAGGATTCGAATTGTTGGATATCCAAATATGGAAAAAATATATTTATTTTCAGAAAACCAAGGGGGAAAATGCATCAACTCACTTGAAGGAGCAAAAGGAGGAGACCCATGAACCACCTAGTTCTGAAATAGGTGAAGTAGAAGAAGTAGTACATGAAGATGATCGAAATTCACTCCCAAGTGACTCTGAAAAATATGAAGAGACGTCACGTGAGTATGAAGAAGTTTTTATTGAAAATACTGAAGATAATTTTGAGACACATGGTACCTTGGAAATGAAACAAAAAGAATCTAATGATGGATGCTTGAACTATGAAGGAGTACCTACTGATGGGTGCTCACACCTCTATGTTGGTGACCTAGAGATCACTTTTTAAAGTGTTTCTGCAAGCCAAAATTCCTTTAAAAATGAAAATGAATACCTTGTAGAAGTTGAAGGAGAAACAAGATCAACTTCCCCATCATCACTTGAGCTTCATGAAGTTGGTCCAAGCAAGAAGGAAGAAGATGAGGAGGTTCATTTGAAAGAGCCTCATTTTCTTGAAGGGTCCTTAAAGTTGAATGAAAAGAATATACAAGATTCCCTTAACATACTCCATGACACTCAAGCATTGGTATCAAATTCTTGTTGGACAACTACTTCCTTGGAGCAGCCATCATTCCTTGAAGACATGGAGAAGATTCAAAGAGAAATGTGCAACATCAAATGTAATTTCATGTCTTTGATTTTTGATAAAAAAAAATGTCATTGAGATTAGTGAATGGTTACATGAATCCAACTTGAAGAATAATGAATTTATTCATAAGCTCACAATTCAAAATGAGCAACTTCTTGGAAAGTTGCAAGACACTTTTTTTTCCTCCTATGTTTCAGATTGTCAAATGGTAGATTGTTTGGAGTATTATCATGACATGGTGGATCATGAGAAATGTGGAAATTTGAATGTGATTGATGTGTTTGAATATCAGCTTGAAGAGATACAAACACTTGATGTGGTGGAAGAGGAACTTGAATTGTCTCTTGATGAAGGTTATCCAATTTGTAAAGAAGAGCCTGATTCCTCTACATTGGAACCAATGTATGACAAAGGTTTAACACTTTTGAAGGATCTGCATGATTATACCCACATTGATCCTTCCCATGATAAAACTTCTGCACTTTTTGATCATTTAGGTGAGTTAGTTCATTCTCCTACATCCTACAGTGCCATGTTTTGTAGCATTAGACTCAATGAAGTATGAGTGAAAGGGTTCTTTTTTATGGTGCCACATGAGGAGTATGGAACTCCTAGATTTAATTTTTATGATGACATGGTTGGAGCACACTCTTATTCATATTTTCAAAAGCATCATTTGTTACTTTATGATGATGCACATCTACATGGATGCACCTATGATATGCATTTGAGTCACTTGAAGACTCGTGGTTTTTCTTGCTCAACACTTGATTCATTTGTTGGAGGAACTTCATCCGACACTTCGGTGAATAGGGATATGATTGAGGAAAATTATTATTGGAAGAAACATCCTCTTTTATTTCATGATGATATACATATTCATGGGTGTATTGATAAGATTTCTCTGAGCCAATTAAAGTCTTCATGTTTTCCTTGCTCCTTATCCGGTTTAGATTTTGGTGGAGGTTCTTCATTCACTTCTTGGATGAAAGAATACATGGCTGATTATATTGATGCACATTATATATTTTGGAGCATAATTATGGGACATGGGATCCTCACATATGTCATTGGAGCAGATTTTAGTGGTCATTTTATGCTTGTGTGTATGGGCCACATGGTGATCTACTTACTTGGATGTACAAGCACTTTCATCATTATTTGATGAGGTACCTTCTTGATGTACATTTGTATGATGTTGTTATGTAATTTCATGGTCTATATTTTGTACTCATGATTTCCGGAAGGGTGCAATACCAACAATGGGATCCTGAAATTGCTTTGTTTCATCTCACTTGGAGTAGCAGTTTGATTGTTGGTTTGAGAAAGCAAACCAACCTTCAGTTGTTTGAGTTCATTATGTAGAGAAGTGTTCATGTTTCCTATGTGGAGTACATTTCGAGAGATGGATTCAATTTTCACATTCTTGGTGTTCATGACATCTCATCATAGTCATTTCACACCATCCATGTATCAAGATCATATGTGACCCTGGGATCATTTTTGGTCTCATTGGTTTCAATTTTGGGGGCAGCATTGGAGATTTATTCACCACTTGAGAAGATGATTGTAATCATAGTAGTGCAGCAAAAATCATGTCAGTTCCTCTTTGATATTATATTGGAATCTTAAGCAATTCAAAGTTTGGTAACTCAGTACCAAGTTCAAAGAATTATATAGAAGAAAAAAGGGGTGAAAGTCCAGAAAAGGTTTCGAAAATATGGAGGTAAAGATTATTTGCAAAAATTTGAGTTTTTATGGATTTGATTAATCCTTTTGGTATTAGTGGTTATGTTACATGATATATCAATATGCACAATCCACATCTCTTTACTTTTGGGAACACAAAATTGTAGTACATGAGTTCCACTACTAAATTGCAGCTAAAAAAAATTAATGAGCAGAACCATAACATAGCACTTGGTGCAAAGGAAGGAGTACCAAATGAGGATTACACTTGGGAATATGAAAGAATATTGCAGCATACAAATATTAAATTGCTTTAGTACAAGCAATATTGGGTGGGGAGGACTGTAATGTCCCCATTTTTAATAATTGCATAGCAGGAAAATTCCGTCAATTCTACTAGTTCCCTAGGTTGGGTGGAAACATTGGGAAGTTAATAAGGAAACTAATAAATGGTGTTTAGACATTATAAGAAATAAATATTTATTTAATGGATTTAATTAATGAATGCAAGTGAAAAATGAAATGGCTATGGAGAATGGAGAAACATGGAGACTATGGGGCCCACTCAAGCTAGAATTCCTATGTTAAATGGCATCCTCCTCTTGCAATCTCGAATCTATGGGAAGCCTATTGTTTTTGGATGGATTATAAGTTTAATATACTTGTCCGTATACTTAATAGGTAAAATTTGGGATGAATTTCCTTTATTTTGTAACTTAAATGGGGAGAGGAAGAGCCAAATGGGAGTTTCATGGACACTTGGATAGATTCCCTTCACATTTATGACATCTATGACACTAATGATGGAGATTCTATGACATTTATGACACAAGTCAGATATGAAGGCTTACATATGACATATATGACATGTCAAGTTTAAATATACCATCAAAGAGAGATATCACATGATTTTTGGAAGCTCAATGGGCTCCTACTCAAATTTGGGGAAGGTGGAAGGCTAGGCTCAGAGGGGACACATAGCAATTCATGAGCCCACACCCTAATTCGGATTGGATTGATTTTATGGATGGATTGGGAACCTTAAAAGGCTAAGGATGTTTATAAATTAGATTAATAATACAATAGAATGGACTTTTTATCATTTGTGAAATTTCTTGTTGTGAAGAGAGAGAGCTAGTGGATGACTAGTTCATGTCTTAGCCAATTTCAAGGGTGAAAGATTCCCATCATAGTTGGTGTTGGGAGAGGCCACTCAGGCCTTTCAAGGAGCTTAAATGTAGTATTAGTTACAGGTGCAAGCTACAGAAGCTCGTGGACACATCAAATTTCAGCTTCTTCTTCCTTTCATCTCAATTTTTCTCGCCATATTTCAGCTTCATGGAGTGAGGTGCACTTGGTGAGATATTCATATATTTGAGGGAGCTGATATTGCTCTAGTATTTTGTATTCTGATGTAAATTATATTTTCTTTAGGTTTATAAATATATTAGTTTGAAATGCCAATAAATGTCATGTATTATTGGTCAATAATGAAGAAACCGTGCCATTTCCCCACTACCTTGTTGTAAACTCTTGTAATCTTGATGATTTTGAATGGATGTATAAACTATTGATGATTTATGAATGAATGGGATTTAATTAAATCATATTATGGTTTTCATGTTCATTAGCTGAGAAATTGTTTCCATTGGATTGAATTGCATAACCATTGGAGAAAACTACACCTCATTTCCCCAAGGGTCCAAAACTAGTTTTGATTATATCTAATTGAAAGAAGTAATAAAAGCCATAGGAGGTCGATTGGTTATGCATATGAGTCTCTGATAATGTATTATACAAATCCCATACTTCAATTTCATAATTTGAGTGGGTTGATGCACATTTGGGAAGCCATTTCTACCACTTACCCAGGGAGGATTTGAGACCAAGATTGCCAATAAAATCCTCTATCTTGTTCAGAATTTAGCACAGAATCGCAGAAGTGTTTCGAGGGCCATAATACATCCCTTAAAATAATAATTAATTTATTATATCATTCATACACCTTACCTGAATATTTGGAAGCAATTGGGCTGATTTGGAGAGCAAGACACTAAAACTAGTCAAGAGCAAAAATTGTGAAAAAAAATGGAAAATTGATTATTTAATATAATTTCAAAAAACGGACATGAAAAAGATGATAAATAATATATGATGATTACAATGAGGGTGTAGCCCATATAAATAGGCTTACATGGTGACTATTGATCAAAAAAATGTGTCCCTTAATTAACTATAATTCATGTTATTTTATTTTATTATTATTATTTGTTGTTATTATTATTATTATTACTATATATAGTATTATGTTATATTTTTTATATAACATAAATGAACAAATGTTAAGAATCAGATATTAGTTGAAGGCTTCCTCACACAAAGTTAGTTTAAAGAAATACATATGGGAGAATGTCAAGGTCACATGAGCGAAAGTATACCACCATGACATTGGTCATAAGTGCGCATATAATATCACATAAAGAAGAAGATTGAAAATGGAAGATATGCACAAATACCATTTGTGAGACTAATGAATGAAGAAAGACAAACTTGTGTGTAGACGTCCCGCAAGGAAAATGATTGTGGTACTAATACTTGTAAAGGAAAACATAAGTTATGAACCTAGGTGCAAAAATCCCACAAGACTATTGGCATATTTGCACCATATACCACACAAAGATAAACTGTGATAAGGGGCACACCGACATGGACCTTAACTTGTAGAAAATTCAAACTAGTGGGGTGCTATCCAAGGATAAGGAAATTCATAAGTGGACACATATGTTGAGCCAAGAAGACTATAAATAAGCAATATATGGATGTGGTGAAGTAAGCTTGTGAAGAATGAAGATATGAGATAACTGTTTGTACAAGATTTGAAATAGGTTTGGGTATCAATGGATCCTTGATCACAGTAAGTATTTTTTCTACAACCTTCTAAAAAAATTGAGCATGAACTTTCTAAGCCTAAATCTTCCACTCATTCCACTACTTAAATAAGTTGTATATTCATATCAACACCAATCATCATTAATTGATACTTTTATTGCTTCTCTGGGAGTTAGTGAAAAAAACAAGAGTTTCATTATATTGGGATAAATTTGTGTTTCACAGGAATTTACTATTTAAATGGTGTAACATGTATTTGAAAATCCATAATATTTTTTTTATGTCAACCCGTCTTGGATTTATTGGTTCCAATTCCTTTAAACCCAATTTGTATGCTACTTCCACTCTAAGACATGATGGAATGATTTAATTTTCATATGAATTGGATTATTTGGCTAGTGGGATAATTTGTGGGTTAGGGTTTCGTATCACAAGTACAAAATTAGAGATATGTGACAAAAAAAATGACCAAAATCCGCATATAAATGACCACTTTTGATTTGACAATCACCGGTGGCTAATTTTTGTTCTCTTATCATGTGACCAAAAATGTGCTCATATTTAGTTTGTTCATTTATAGCTTGTATTCTAATCATTAATTTGGTCATATATTTGGTCATTAATTTGGTCACATATTTAGTCATTAATTGTCACAATTAATGACCAAGTATACGACCAAATTAATGACAAACAATATGAGAAAATTAATGACCACAATGCAACTATAAATAACCAAACTAAATGTGACCAAATTTTTGGTCATATGATAAGATACCAAAAATTAGCCACCAAAACTGACATTTGGTCATTTATATGCGAATTTTGGTCATTTGTTTGTTCGCTTATCTCCCATTTTTTGGTCAGTTATCTCTCAATTTTTGTCATTTTATATGCAAATATTCATTGATTTATGTAGACAAGGTATGGAGGAATCGAACCATCAATCTCATTCCTATAAGGAAGGTTCTCTTCTATTGAGCTAGTACCCTTAAACTCTCTACAACACTTGCATTACTTGATACATAGTTATTTCCAACATATAACTAGGATAGATCTATCTTAACTTCGGATCCATGACAAAACGTTATACTAAAAAACTTAAGTTTATAGCTATGACCTTAAACTTGTGAAAAAAACGTTGTTAGATTAAAACTGCAACATTTTCCTGTCAAAAATAAAGTTTGCACCAAAAGAATTGAAAATACCTTGAAGTAGGACCTGAAAATACCTTGAAGAAGGTGTTGGAATAATAATCTTTCTAAGTGAAACTATGAGTGCATATCCATCCATAAATGCAGCCCAAGGAGATACCTGAACTGAATTTGACTAAGGTAAAAGGTTTAATGGTTCTTTTACATAACCTTGAAAAAACTATGTTGATGAATAAACCAATATTCTAACAATGCAAGTTTCAACAATTAGGTGATAAATGTTTCCACCTGAAAGAAAGATGAAAGTTATCTAACATTTTTGAAACGTGTTCACTTCGTGTCTATGAAATGGGCACATCAGATATGGTAAGTTAATATACAAAGTAAACCACTTGGAGAAAATGAAACAAGAATATATAAAACCAAAAATATGTCTAGATTTTAAAGTCATAAAGTCAACAATAACATTATAAGGAAAAACATGAACTGTATATAAGATAATACATTGCTAGTTTATAAACATAGAGAAGAATATCCAAATAAAATCACATGTTCTACTTGAATTATATGTGTTTCTTAGACCATCAAACTTTACATTCCCACCATTCAAGCAAGAAATAAAGTTTCCTTCTTTAGTAGCATCTTGACTTCAAATCCCCATACACATCGAGGTTTGTCATCCCTCTTTCGTGTTGCAGCTGCAGTGGAGTTCCAAATTCCATAACTATGCATCCTCATGTTCATATACAAGTCTAATTACATAATCGTACATTAATCAACACAACATCTTAAGGACATAACACAACATGCCATGAACAAACTATCACTTTATTAAATTAATTGAATGCATATTCTATACTTGTGGAAATAATTATTTGCATATTCAAATATCTAAACAGAAATATCTTTTCATGTATTTAAAGTTTGTTGAACAATTAGAGAGATGGGTCCAAAAACGTAACAAATAGGCATCAATGTAATTGCAACTTCTGGAAACTTCCAAATATATTTTGATATTTAAACTTAAAAACATATATATAATAAGAAAAAATACATAAACCCTGTCAAACCATCTCAAAGAATACATAAACCATCACATACCATGACTAAGTAGTACTAGAAACAAAATAGTACCATTGTAACTAGACAAGATAAACCTAAAGCATAATTTTCATCTCCTTCAACTTTAACACTCCCAAAGGTCCATGTGTTAAAGTCAAAAGCATACAAAGACAATAAATAACAACAGTAGTAAATCTGACTCAAAGTACAAATAAAACAAATAAGATAACCTACTAGGAGAATTGAAACCTTCCTTATACTCGAGAATATTTGTTTAGATTAGATCTTGTCTATTAAGAGACAAGTCACTACAAGAACAAAGGACATACCATTGCTCAAAGGAATTGAGCACAAATTTATGTATACCATCAGTACTCATGTTTTAAAGTTGTAAAACTTATTTAATAGGAAGACGTGTTATCACTAATTAGAGTAATTTTTTCCTCTCAATCTATGCATTAAAACAATCATCAATAACATCTATGAAGCATCAATAGGTTTGATTAGAAAAAAAACTAAATAGATTTGATAAAAGAAAATAAAATACAAAACTCTAGGAAATCTAAAGTAATCTATGACACATATTACAACAAAAAACTAAAACCATGAACCAAGAACCCTATTAAAATCTAGGAAATCAATTCATCAACAAAAATAACCTAAAAGCAAATTTAGCATATTGTCGGTTTGAATATTTTACACTAAATATTAAAAGTTAAAGGTGTCCTAGCATATATATATTGTGTAACCAAACTTGCATGTTATTTAGTAGCAATATTCCCATAAAAAGGACAAACATATTAAATCATAAATACTCGAAGAAAGAGCTGAGTTACATCATCCATGTTGGCAACATATTCCTCCATAATTTTTTCCACATACAACTCACTTTTTGTGTCTTCTATAATATGTAATGAAATAAATAAGAAATATATATTATGAAAACATAGAACTTTAAATATGTAATTGATTTAAACATATGTGAGGCTATTATAGGAATAAAACAAGTTGAAATTAGAAACATGAAACTGTCAAAAAGATGAAATATACATAAAAAGAATGACAACTTTATGATCTTGTTACATGAATTTTTATTTGTGTAGGTTCCAACAAATCTATGATTTGCTCATTATATATTTGTCACATTAAATATATAATTGAGATAAACATAATTTGAGACCATTATAGGCATAAAACAAGTTGAAATTTGAAACATGAAACCATAAAAAGATGAAATATTCATAAAAATAGAGACAATAGGATGATATTTTTACCTGAATATTTATCTATGTAGGTTCCAATAAATATGTGATTTTCTCATTATATATATGTAACATACAGTCAACTGTCAACAAATGGAAAAATACAGAACATATTTATGCATCCTAATATCCAACCATGTTCCAACAACGAGGAAATTATATCAAGATTATAATGATAGCAGAATTATGCACATTCCAATGCCATCTAGGGATCAACCCCTTCCTTCAAAATCCCAAAGGATCCTGCTCCAATCTAGGTTATCCTCTAAAGCAAGCAACCAATCTTCAAGTGGATATCATGAAGAATTTACCAGGTTTTCTAAATATCTCCAATACTCCACGTAATAATTTCATGCAAGTACCCAACTAAGGTCAACAACCACTTAGTAATCCACCTCCAATGTGCCCTCCATCATAGAAAATCCAAGGGGTAATGATACACCATGTATCCCAAATCTAATGAAGCACCCCCAAACACACGTAAAACTTTATAAGTAACCACAAAATATAACAAGCTCAACAACTCAGCCACTACATGAAATCTTAACACAACTTAAACAATAATAGAGCTACATGACATCTTTACAATATTTATGTCATCATTTTCTCCAAATAGTATATAATCATATCATAAATATGCATACTACAATTTCAACTTTAACTTGAATATTGTTCGAAGTTTACATCTTATCACAACATCGACAAAAGAAACTATTGTTCCAACCTTGTTTTGGACACTACTTCCCACTTTTTTTTAATAGTCCAGTAAGGCCATCACTATATATGACCAAAAAGAGAAAACTGTGAACGAAGACCAGCCTTAATAGTGACAGACACTACTTCCCACTTATCACAACAAAATACTTCCTATCATATGAGGACGGAATGCATTTAATATGTGAGCTTAAAGTCCACCAGATTGGCCACATAAAACATCACTTCAAAAAAACCAACTGCGAAACATGACAAATAGCAATATGGAAAATTCCACATGGTAGTGGGATCATGTCAAATCCATGACTCCCATTTGAAGTTGTTAATATTCAGCAGCGATAGGTCAATGGATATGGACTTGGCGTGCATTCAATCAAAGATAAACTATCACTGACATGTGATTTGTCTACTTTTTCTTCCAATCCTCACCTTTACCATGTGATATTGCTTCCAAAAGCACAATCCATGTTGTCCTCTTCTTGGTGATTTCCTGTAGCTTATTTATTTCATTCGAATCAATTTCTTTTATCTCAACTTCACTAATTATTCTACATGTATCCTATGATTTCATTTGTAGTTCGGAAAGCTTTATACTTACAGTTGTTAAAACTATTTTAAATTTTAAAATGTTCCCGAGAAAATCCTGTTCAACTAGAGGTTTCAGGTAGTGTTATGGATAACCATGGAAGCAACCATTTTAGTGTATGGTAAGTTCGTTCATGCGATATCTGTATTAACCTAGTATGTTCTTAGTGGTTTGTATATGATGGTTCTTTTTCAACTTTATATGTGAGTTCTTATGTTCTTAGTGTTTTGTATATGATAGTTCTTTTTCAACTTGAGATGTGATCCACTGTCATATTTTCATTTACAATTGTATAGAAGGTTTATTGCAGATCGTGTATGTGGCTTCCTATCAATAATAATGGTTGATTAGAACAATGTTTAATTGGTTGATTAGAAGAGTGTCTTTTGGATCATTGCATAAGTTTATCATATCGATCCATCTCATCAGTTTATCACATCAATGTTTCTAACTAAGTTAAGGTGGTCCATTTTTATCTTTTTATGATGATGGAGCACACTATATTGATAAACCAATATGACCTAAGAATTGTTTTATTAGTTGTTTAGATGAATCTATTCAAGTTTCTTCTTATGTAGGTGTTTGACATCTTAAAATAGTTTATATTGTTGTAAATATTTTAAAATAGTTTGTATCCTTGTAAATTTTATCTCGAAATTCTTTTTCTTTCTTCTCTTCTTCTGATTCTCTATATTTTTTTGAATTTTTTCTCTTCTTCTTTTTATGATTGACGCTCTTTCTTTTTTTTGAATTTTTTCTCTTCTTTACTTTTGTTTTTTGATTATTTTTTTGTATTGGTACTTTTTGCATGAGGTTAAGATGAATCTAAACTAATATATAAAACCAAACCATGGCTTAGAGATATTAAAATTTTGAGTGAATAATAAGGCATGTGAAACTATAAATGCAAAATGCAAGCCAAAGAACTCCTTGGTACAAAAAATTCAAGTGGGTTCTAGCACACCACTAAGATTCAAAGTGCAGGTTCAAAACCCATGTCCAACATGCCCATCCATCAACATTCATGTTCGTTGTGGAAACTTCCAGCAAAGGCTGGGTAATCCATGAGTTTACATAGTATTAGGTTATGACGACTGTGTTTTATATGGTGGTCGGCCTATGTCTGCGATGCAGAGTGTGTCCTTTACATATGACCATGAAAAGTTCCCCTCTATTTGTGATGTAGAGTGTGTCCTTTACATTGTGTGTCCTAAGGAAATTACCCTGATTTGATTTACACCTTGAAATTGGAAATTGAAAACTCAAATTTGTATATCTATAACTGATTCCTGAAGATTTGCATGAACTCAAGATATGCATTCTACAACTTTGCAGGTCGACAAAGTAGAAGTGTTCAAATTTTTAGGGTTTTATACGATGCATTAGGTGCATGAAATATGAAAACCAGGACATACAATTTTTAATTTGCACCTTGAAATTGGAAAATTACAAAGCTCTGGATTCTGTATCTTTGCAATCCTAAGGTGAATATCAAACCAACTTTAGATGAGTTTGATCTTGTTTACTATTTCTCTAACCAGGTAATTTTGTTGAAAATGACTTATAATGGATTTTAAATGCCGACACATCTACCAAATGACAAAATTATAGAGTAATGTGAACCTCTCAAAGAAAGTATACATTTCATTTGAATTTGATCTTCTAAATATGGAGATTGGTTAGAATACCTTTCCGTTCAAGGAATCTGTGCATGTATCACTATGATATTCAAGTGAATATTTTTACCATTTATCATTCCAGATATCATAGATGAATGTATACTTCACTATAGATTCATTTGTATCATTGACGTTGTTTCGAACTCCAACAACATAGACTTTGTCTACCATAAAACCAATTTAATGCTCAAAACATAGAGAAGGAAAAAATAACATGTTTTCAATCCCTAATTTTCATTTAAAAGTGGAGAGAAAAGATGATTATATAATATCACATGCATGACAAGATTTGTGGACATCAAGTGCATAGATTCAATATGTACAAACAAGTTTATCATAGCCCCTGAGATGCAATGGAAAAAAGGAGGAATAGTGACACACTTTTAAACATAGTTGCACCAAACCAATACCTAGGTTCAAGCATGTAAGCTTTGTGTGTATACTTTTGGAAAATTGTATCATACATCCAAACTTCATTTGTTATATTTCCATCTTCCTTGGCACCTAAAATGATAAACACATTATCTTCGTTGTAACCAATAGCAGCACGGTTTGTTAATTCACCTATAAAAAATCACATGTAGACACCATGCAAAGGAATTTATAGTTATCATGAGGAAATGACGATTAAAAAAGTCATATGTGCAGCCAAAGAAGCTAGGTGCATTATCAATCTCATGTAGTGGAGGATCCCAAGAAGAAACTACCATGATTTCTTGTGATGGTATATTAAATCTAAACTTGCATGTATTTAATATGGATACACATAGCCATATAAATATTGTTTGATAAGCACCTCTAAGTTTCTAATCTCATATTGAAACTCTAGATATACCTTAAGAACCAACAACTACATATCATAACCGACAATTGTACTTTTTAGTTTTTTTTTGTTTGATAAAGAATCTAACAGCTAGTAAATCACCACCCTAAGATGCTTTCCCATTGCTAAATAGCAAAGGCTATTGTTAATGGACTGTTGCAATTCCTTACATAGTTTCTAATTTAGATTATTATTTAAGTTGTGGACTATTGAGCGTTCTCATATATAGCTAGGAGAAATTATGCACTTTGCTAAACGTTTGGTCCCTTTCCTCATCTCCTTGCTCAACCTATTACTTTTCCCTTGGTGGTATGCCCTTTAAGAAACAAATTACATGAATTTCAATGGGTTTGTAGAGTATTGAATGATGCAATAGATGAATGTATGCTACCATCCTTCATTTCCATGGTTGTACGACCCTGTTAGCATTTTTTATCATTGTTTGGCAAGCTCATTTGTTAGATGGGTGAATTTCCTTAATACTGGGATGTTTCTTTGCCATTATTGGGTGAATTTATTAGTGCTTGGGTGAATTTGTACATTTCATTTCTAGGACTATAAGTTGTCATTCTTCATTATGTGCACTCAATTTCTATAAATATGGGATATGGTCAGCTTATAGTCCAAGAAATTAATACATCAAGTGTATCCCTTATAGCTTATTCTCTCAGCACTTGGGTTGTTTTTATAACTCTAAGGGTTGTATAAAAACAACCCTTTGAGGTATGTTGGGCATCGGGATAGCAGGGAAAAATTCATGTGGAATTATGCCTAAGTAAGAAGAAGGAGTATAAAAGAGTAAGAGGAATGAGCTACGATAGAGGAAGTAACATCAAGGAAAAGGGAAGGATGTTGCGATAGAAGAAGGAAAGAGAAGAATACAAAGAGAAAGTGTGGGACGAGGAAGTTGCGCCAGATGAGTAAGGAACGCCAAAAGGATAGAACGAGATACAAGATGACATGGAAGAATATCCACATACGTAGGCGTGTATATAGTGTAACGACCAGAAAGTGACAGTAAAGCATAATGTTGAGAAAGAGACAGCCCTTAGTGATCATGGGTAAAATATCGGCTAGAGCCGACAGAAGCCACACCTATGAAGGAATATTTGTAAGTCAGGTAGATAGTGCCTTTTGTTATGTAATGACTAGAATAGGAAAGACAACATGTTGGCTAAAGATAGTAAATCACCTGGGATAATGACTGAAGACGAGTCTATTAGACTCTGTATTGAGTCAGTATTGAGTCTATAACAAGAATGTATGGGATCTGTATTGAGTCTATAATGGGGATATAAAAGAAAGAACCCAAGATGTAGCTGGTTTAGAAAGATAGCCAGTGGGTTTTAGCTGATTAGCTAATACAGTATTTTTAGTAACCTCTAGACTCTTGGAAAAGATGATTGACCTAGACTGGAGATAAGTAGTTTTGGTTAATAACTCTATATTGTTGAGTGCATCAGAGTAGTAGTTATGTAGCTCATTGCGCAAATGAGTAGAGAAGGTTGACTTGATCCAAGTTGTGTGCAGATCAATAGTAGGAGTAGGGTAGAAAGAGAAAGAGAGAATATCAGAGAGCATGAGAGGGAGGAAAAGTCTATAAATATAGAAGAGAATATCTTGAATAGATTCTGCAAATTTATGTGTAGACAAAAGGTGCTTATATTTCCTCATGCCAGATGAAGAACACCTTGTGGTTTTTTCCCGAATGGGTTTCCACATTATATGTTGTGTATATGTGTGAATGTTAAATAGCTTAGTACATGTGTAAATGTTGTGTTGAATGACTCATTGATTATTGTGTTGTAATTGGATAAATGTATGACGGTTGTATTATATTAATAAATATGCTTATGATGTCTACTCACTATTAGCTCACTTAAATCTAATAAAGAAGGGTTGGATCATAGGTTGGCATTGAAATAATCTGCATACAAGTAGCCCACCCTCTCGGTCTTTGTTGGAAACCCTAGTGTAGAGCCAAGGTACTAAAAAACCCTTACACACAAAATGTAGAAATGTGGTTATGGAAGTTACCCATAAAAATGAGATATCTTGGGTGAGATGACATTTGCGTTGCAGGTTCTACGGACCAAGCTATGCTCCGTCAGGACAATATCTTGGGCTTTGTTGTGCTAAGCAGAAGGGACTAAACCTAGGTCTAGGGGCAGAGAGAGGAAACAAAGCCAACAAATGGTTCTGTTGTGGGGACCTTAAAGTGTGTGGTGAGGGATATGTTGTGGCATCCCACAAAACTAGAAATCCAAGACTGGGTGGACCTTAAAGAGATAGAGTTTGCATGAAAAGAAAGTGAAGGATCCTGGTGGAACCCAACGGAGTGGTTGGGTCGGTACATTTATTTAGACATTTACAAAATTTTATTTTCTAAGTTTCCCATCATGTTGCATGAGTGGTTGTGTAAGTTAGCAACCCAACAAAGGAATTTTCAAGGAGGAGAACTGAAAGAGTAGAGTCCTTTCTTGATCGAGTGGCTGAAAAGAGTAAACATACCTATATCAAGGGTTGTGTATTTTTGGGTAGGTAGCATCCTAGAAGGATATATTACTGAGTTTGTTGTTGACACAATAACCTCATATGGTGAGGCAGAGCAAAAAAAATTTCATGGAACACAAAGCAAATACCTGTCATCTTTAAAGATGTGGATAAAAATGTTTTTATGTGAAAAAAGAATTATTTGAATTCTAAACTAAATAGAAAAAGGTGGCTATGTCTCAACAAAACCCTAGAGTGAGAAGTTCCTAGGAGATGGTGGAACTGAACTAGAACCATGCTTTTTAAGAAGTGGAAGAAGATTCAGATATAGTAAAAGAAGAAAAACTCTACTAGAATGTGGGAGTTGCAATAAATATAGAGAAGAAGAAGGCTACGAGTTTGATTCATACTTGGATGAGGGATCTTATGACGAAGAAGAGGAATATCAGTCGATATCAAAAGATGACGAGGATTCAGAAGAGTTGACTGAAGCTCCAGAAAAATAACGTGCGTATAAATCACCTACACTACCAAAGGTAAGATTTTGAGACTTGTCTCCAAGTGATTATGTAAATATAAGTACTACTAACACTATAAATAGAGGACAAGGAAGTCCAACTTGTCCAAATTTTGTTCTGACTTTACCACCAACAAATACAATGGCTAGAGATGACATTAAGCTCCCAATAATCAATGGAAATGAGGTGGAAGACCCAAAGCATCATTGGTTTCTTTGTGACATTATTTGGAATGTACGACATATCCACGATGAGAATATAAAGAAAGCACAAATGAACACGATGCTAAAATGTCATGCGTTGGACTAGTATATGAAATTCTCAATAGTACTAGTAGGAGTTGTCGCAAAAACACTCAACAAGATTCGACTGGGGTTGAAAGATGAATTCAAAAAGCTGAATTCTGAATCACCACGCACCACATAGATCAAAGAGATTAAGAAACTACTGATAGAATCTGTTTGGGACTTTAACAAAATATTTAAGAGATTAATGGCCAAAGTGAGTTTCCAAATGTTGGATGTGCAACACAAGGAATGGTTTATTTCCTCCTTGCTACCACATATCTGAACTCTGTTGATGCAACAAAAACTCATATCACAGACAGAGGCTCTTTAAATTGTGATTACTTTAGAAGCCTCACCAGTCGGAGACACTGGCTTGGGAATGATGTAAATTCAGTCACAGCTGGCTAATCTTATAGTGCAGATCCAACAAATTAAAAGAGGAAAGGAAGTTCAGGAGGAACTATGGTGTACAAGATATAGAATAGAGGGACACCATAAATATAATTGCCCGACGCTCATGAAATATGTCACAGCAGGAGTTCCAAACCCATTAAACACCCAAGGAATGCCTTGGTGTAGAATATTTAGACTGGACATCACAATTACAAGGAATGTCTATACTTAAAAAATATTGTAAGTGCACCAGCTAGTCTGCATTGTAAATTTTGTAAGTCAGTAGGTCGTGATGAGAAAGACTATAGATCTCTTCAGCTCCTACAAGAAAAAAAATGGATACCTACTTAATGAAAAATGATGACAAAATGAAAGATGTGTTAAGATTCCATATGCTAAGATAGATTATCAACATTCAATTTCAATTTCATAACAAAATCATATAGACAGGATCACTAAAAGAAACAGTATCACAAGATCAACACAGATTTACCCTGGGAAAACCCTAATGGGAAAAACCAAGCAAAAGCTTCCTCAATATAGATGATCAAAAGGTAAAAGATAAAACCCTAGACTGATTCTTCTCTTCCTTGTAGCTACAACTATCTCTCTCTCTCTTATGTGCTACACAAGTGAGTGTGAGTGTGTGTGTAGAAATGAAGAGAGCCTCACTTCTATTTATATTCTTTCATTCACTTGACATTTCACTCCAACAAGTTGGCCCCACTAAAATTGACTGGGTCAACTTCTCCAGGAGGACACAAACAACTTAATATTATATTAATTAGGGTGCTAATGACCCAACTTACAATGAAGGAAATTTCCCCATGACTCTTAGTGATTCTCCTGATAGGAACATCGGGGTATAATTAAATACATATGATTCTCCCGATAGGAACATCGGGGATAATAAGTAAATACACTTCAAAGTTACAATAATTCAACACTCCCCCTTAACGAGAAGGGTATTCTACAACAAAATCAACAACAATAGTAGGAGAAGGAGAGGGATCATTGGAGAGGGATCAGGGTGATACATCTATAGATCATTGGAAGCTTTTTCAACATCTTTGACATATAGTCTTCATATTCAACTTCAGCAGAAGAAACATCATCGTCAGCACTTTAGTCTTCATCAATCAGCGGCATCATCATCAAAAATACTTTGACCTTTCGATCATTAGCAGCAGCAGCAATAATTCTCTGAGAAATATCATCGTCATCGTCATCATACTTTGATATTTCGATCAGTAACATCATCATCATCATCATACTCTAATCTTTCGATCGATAACATCATCATCATCATCATACTCTGATCTTTCGATCAGTATCATCATAATCATCATACTCTAATATTTCGATCAGTAACATCATCATCATCATACTCTGATATTTCGATCAGTAACATCATCATCATCAGCAACAACCTGTAATCCATAATATGAAGATGAAATTCTTTGAAACACTTTTGGACTTAAGTCCAGGGATGATACAATCCTACCACATTCGCGATGACCGAAGTCACTAGAGACAATTACAGGATAATCACCCCCTATTACTTTAGGACAAATTCCAAGGATGATGAAATCCTACCACATTCTCGAGGATTGAAGTCACCAGATCCATTCTGAACAAAATTTTAGGGATGATACAATCCCACCACATTCTCAAGGACCGAAGTGATCGGATCCGTTCTAAACAAATGTTCAGGGATGATACAATCCCACCACATTCTCGAGGACCGAAGTCACTAGATCTGTTCTAAAAAAATGTTCAGGGATGATACAATCCCACCACATGCTCAAGGAGTGAAGTCATAGGATTCGTTCTGAACAAATGTTTAGGGATGATACAATCCCACCACATTCTCGAGGACCGAAGTCACCGAATCCATTA
Organism: Pseudotsuga menziesii; assembly: GCA_001517045.1. NCBI lineage: Eukaryota > Viridiplantae > Streptophyta > Pinopsida > Pinales > Pinaceae > Pseudotsuga > Pseudotsuga menziesii. Next base: position 101,428 of record LPNX010574323.1, read on the forward strand.
TGAACAAAATTTTAGGGATGATACAATCCCACCACATTCTCAAGGACCGAAGTGATCGGATCCGTTCTAAACAAATGTTCAGGGATGATACAATCCCACCACATTCTTGAGGACCGAAGTCACTAGATCTGTTCTAAAAAAATGTTTAGGGATGATACAATCCCACCACATGCTCAAGGAGTGAAGTCATAGGATTCGTTCTGAACAAATGTTTAGGGATGATACAATCCCACCACATTCTCGAGGACCGAAGTCACCGAATCCATTATGAACAAATGTTCAGGGATGATACAATCCTTCTTCTTTATCAGAGACATAAGTCTACGGATCACTTTTAGGACAAATGTCCAGGGATGATACACTCCCACTGCAAAATCATGCTCCCCCTTTCGGGGAAGGTCTTTTCGAGAAACACCAAGCTTGTCTCGAAAGTATTCAAACTTTACTCGAGACAGAGGCTTCGTCAACACATCAACAACTTGTTCATCACTGCTCACATACTAGATCTTTATGGCTCCCTTCTGTATCATATCTTGAATGTAGAAATACCATATTTCTATGTGCTTCGAATTATCATGGAACATTGGGTTCTCCGTCATCTTTATACAACTATTTTTATCACATAGAATCACAGTGGTATCTAACTCCAGGTTCAATAAACCTGACATTAGCTTCTGAATCCATATGGCTTCACAACTAGCAAAGAAAGCTGCTATATATTCTTCTTCATCCATGCTAAGAGAAACACTGTACTATTTTTTTCTAAACCATGAAATCATAGAAGACGCTAGACTATAACATCCACCTGAAGCAAGATTTGCTTCTTCTATTTGAGACACTTCCAGCCCAATATGCATCTATATAGCCATACAATATGTAATCATGGTTTTCATCATAGTATGGACCAAATTCTATAGTCCCTTTTAGATATCTCATCACATGTTTTGCAAATTTCAAGTGAACACATCTAGGTTGAACTAGATACTGACTCAAGGTGTTCACAACAAAACAAATGTCTGGTCTGGTATTTGTTAGATACATCAACAACCCAATAATCTGTCTGTATTGATTCACATCCACCAATTCTGATGATTCATCAGCCAACAACTTTAGCTTGGTATCCATGGGTGTGGCCATGGCTTTACATTCCAACATATCAAATATTTTCAATATTTCCACTGTGTACTTTCCCTGATTGAGAAAGATTCCTTCTGAGTTCTGCCATACCTCCAGACCTAGGAAATAATGCATTAACCCAAGGTCTTTCATCTCAAATTCTTCAGCGAGCTTCTTCTTACATTCTGCAATATGTTTCTCATTCCCTATTAGAAATATGTCATCCACATACAATAATAGTATGACAGGTTCATCTTCTACAAGCTTGTAGTAAAGGTTAGGATTGACTTTACTCTTGGTAAATTCCAAGCTCATCAGGGAACTATCTATCCTTCCATACCAAGCTCTAGGAGCTTGATTCAGGCCATACACGGCCTTCTTCAACTTGAATATGTGAGTCTGTATGTATTCAACATCAAATCCTTGTGGATGTTCTATGTATACTTCTTCTTCAATCACACCATTCAGGAAGATTGTCTTCACATCCATCTGGTGTAAGTCCCACTTCATCATGGATGCAAGTTCCATGATAGCTCTAATCAAATTATATCGTGCTACTAGTGTGAATGTTTCTTCATAATCAATTCCCTCTTTCTAGGAGAAACCTCTAGCCACAAATCTTGCCTTGTATTTTTCTATACTTCCGTTAGCTACATGTTTTATTTTGTAGATCCATTTTGAGGATACTACACTCTTTCCTTTTGGTTTGGGAACTATATCCCATACATCATTCTTCATTATTGACTAGTACTCTCCCGTCGTTGCTTCTACCCATTCTTTCTTATGTACAGCTTCTTCATAGTTCGTAGTTTCTTGATCTACAAGATCACACATCAAAGATACATAGCTGGAAAATGTCTTGGGATTATTGCTTATCCTTGTGTAGCCTTCAGGAGCTCCATATCGTTCTGCTTCTTGTATAATTTCTCTTTCCCAAGAAGGATTTCTCTTCCATGATATATCCGTCATAGGAGGTTCTTGTGGTTCTGTCATATCATGATCTTTAGGTGCTTCATCTTCAAGGAGGAATGTAACCTCTACATCTCTGGGAGGTGCATCTTCCTCATACACTTCTTCATGTTGACATTTTTTGGATCTCTTGAGAGCTGCTTCTTCATTGAATGCTACATCTCTACTGATTTCCATGTGATGGAATCCAAGAATGTAAATTTTGAATGCCTTGGATACTTCACAGTATCCAACAAATATACCCTTCTTTCTGGAGGGGTCCAACTTGTTTCTTTTCTCTTTCGATATATGAACATATACTGGACAACCAAATATCTTAAGGTGACTTACCTCAGGCTTATTTCCTGTGAACATCTCTTCTCGATTTTTGAATCCAAGAGCACTGTGAGATATTCTATTATGTACATAGACAATAGTTCTTGTTGCTTCTACACATAGATGCATTGAAATATCTTGATCATATATCATGGTCTTCACTACCTCCATGATGGTTCTACTCTTTCTTTCCGCAACACCACTTTGTTGAGGATTGTAGGGAGTAGTTAGTTCCCTCTTCATTCCAGTATCTTTATAAAAAAATTCAAACTCTTTTGAATTATATTCTCCGCCATTGTCTAATCAGAGTGTCTTGATTCTTTTGTCTAAAATATTCTCTATCAATGCTTTGAATTCCTTGAATTTATCAAACACCTCGCTCTTTCCTTTCAAGAATTATATCCATGTCTTTCTTGAATAATCATCACTAAATGTAATATAATATTCAAAACCACTCAAATATGTGGATGGAATTGGACAACACACATCTGAATGAATCAATTCCAACGTACCTTTAATTTTTTTTTCACTCTTCAGAAATGGATTCTTAATACTCTTCCCTTTCACACATCCTTTGCAAATGCCTTCATGGTTGATCTTCAAGTCTGGTAATCTCGTCACTACTTTGTTCACATGAGGTAGTGCTTTGTAATTGATGTGGGCAAGCCTTCTATGCCACAGTTCACTAGGGTTAGTGGACTCATGGACAAGGGTTGTTTTTGAATTTCCCTTGAGTTTATACAAGCCTCCTTCTTCTTCACTGATGAAAATTGCATCTTCAATTGACTTTCCTTTGGGCCACATGAGTACTTGGCCATCTATGAATGCAACTCTGAAACCTTTCTTGTCTAAAGCTAAGATTGTAAGTAAATTCTTCTTTAGACCTAGTACATATAAAACTTCCTTCATCTTCAGGGAATTTCATCTCCAGGGAATTTCCTTCATGTGCTTTGAAGCACCACTATCAATAAGCCAAGTCTCTTCTCCATGTGTTACAGACCTAGAGAGTGTAGAGAATAGTACATACTCTTCTGCATCTTCTTCTCTTGATTTCTTTCTTTGAGGTCCTTCCTCTTCTTTTTCTTCATCCTCATCTTTAGTTAGATGTGCATGGTGTCTTTTGTTGTTGTTGTTCCTATTCCTTTATTTTTGTCTCTTCAAATGACAATTTCTGGAAATGTGTCCTATCTTATCATCATGAAAACATTGAAAGCTGGAGTAGTCCCTATTGGGGATACTTTCTCTTGCTCTCTAGAACCTTCTGGGAGGTTGAGACTCCTTGTGGTTTCCCTTCTTGAAGTTGGGTTGACTTCTTCTTCTCTTGGTATGGGTAGCTAGGGCTTGATCATCCTCATTCAGTAGAGATTCTCTATTTTCCACTCTAGTCTCCTCTTGAATACAATCTTCCCATACAATATCAAACTTCATGCTTTCCTTCCTAGCACACATCATTTGAATGAATGAATCCCAAGGTATAGTGAGACCATTTAGAGAAGTCATAACCAACTCATCTTCATCAAGTTTGTCTCCAATGGGTTTTAGTTGTTCCTTGAACTGGGAGACCCTTGTGAAGTAGTCCTGGATGGATTCTCCATGACTCATCTTGGGACTCTTCAACTGAGCTCTTAGATTCATCTTTTTGTTGATGTTTCTTCCTTCGTAAATTCTTGCTAGGGCATCGTACATTTATTTCAAAGTCTTATTGGATGACACTTGAGAGATAAAGTGATCCTTGATAGAGAGCAATAATTCTTTGTGCCCTAATCAGATCCTTTATGTGCTTCTCCTTAGCTTCATCCTCTTTAGGTTCTGCAACTTCATCCTTGATATATTTTTCACGATCATTCTCCTTGAGAATGAGGCCAATTCTGTATTTCCATTCTCTGTAATTCTCTATGACTTATAGCTTGTCCTCAAGATTGGTGCTTGGGGCCATCTTGTCAGAAGATTAAAAAAAATTGAAATTCTAGAAAATCAGAAACTGATCTTACCAGGAGATGCGCTTTCCATGAGGAAATTTGACTGGTGTGCTTGGTTTTCAGAGATCTCAAGTATTCACCTTTCAAATCTGACTTGCAAGATTCAGCACTACAGCTTCTAGCAGTTTTCTGGTTCACTGGATTTCTATAGTTTTTTGGTGCAGTTTCAAACTAGGGTTTGAATTTTCGGGAGATATACTCCTCCAAAAATTTTGATCCCAGGCTCAGAAGATGTGCTCTAGGAGGGCACAACTTTCCATGCATTCAGTTCTTTAAAATTCAAAATTTTCCCAAAACCCTAATTTCTTGTCGGGGAAAGAGAGAGGGATTTTTCACCTTGTGAAATATGTTCTATTCAGGTTAGCTCTAATACCATGTTAATATTCTATATGCTAAGCCATATTATTAGCATTTAATTTCAATTTCATAACAAAAGCATATAGACAGGATTACTAAAAGAAACAATATCACAAGATCAACACAGATTTCCTGGGAAAACCCTAATGGGAAAAACCTAGCAAAAGCTTCCTCACTATAGATGATCAAAATATAAAAGATAAAACCCCATACTGATCCTTCTCCTCATTGCAGCTACATCTATCTCTCTCTCTCTTATGCGCTACACCAGTGAGTGTAGGTGTGTGTGTGTAGAAATGAGGAGAGCCTCACTTCTATTTATATTCTTTCGTTCACTTGACATTTTATTCCAACAAGTCAGCCCCACTAAAATTGACTGGGACGACTTTTATAGGAGGACACAAACAACTTAATATTATATTAATTAGGGTGTTATTGACCCAACTTACAATAGAGGGAATTTTCTCATGACTCTTAGTGATTATATGGATAGGAACATCGAGGATAATAAGTAAATACACTTCAAAGTTACAATAATTCGATAAGATGAGCAAGCACAGCCTCAGAATCAGCCTATGGAGTACAACAATAACAATATCATAAACTGCAATACCAGCAGAACCAACATCCTCAACAACAACAATACCCTCCACAAAGGGGGGGTGGGATTTTAGAGGTCAAGGACAACAACGAGGAAGAGGATTTGGTCGAGGAAGAGGACAAATTGTATGTTATAATTGTGGGCAACCAGGACATTTTTCTTGATATTGTCAAAGTCCTGCAAAAAATTGTACATATTGTAAAACAATTGATCACACCATCAAACAGTGTCCGCAGCTTATTGTGAAATGGAATTCTAAAACTATCGTTAACCCCAACCCAATGCAGAATCTGATTCTAAACCCCAATCCAAATATTCAGATTAGTTCTGTCAAACCAAGAGAACCTAACATTACTATAGTCATAAGAGGAGGTGTTGCAATGGGAGTAGACCAAAATACACAGCAAGGACAGCCAAAGGTAAAACCTGCGGAAAAAAATAAAGCTCCATTAGATGTCCAACAAGAGAAAGAAATCTTTTTGAAGGTGCAAAAAGAATTTGTTGATACCAATCAGCCTTTGACATCTGGACAAGTTAGAGTTATTCCTAAATTATTTGAACAACTAATCAGGAAGCCTCCAATGAAAAAGGTTAGTAAGCTTAAAGAAATTTTCAAAAATTGTTTAACACTAATCCATGATAAATATGTTGTCATAGAACTAACATGACTCATAGAAGAAACCATAGAATACATGCGACTTGAGAAAAGAGTTAATCATATCGGGAGAAAACTAAAGACAAGTCGAGAACTGCGAATGAATGCACATATAGGATATTATGATATGTATTATATCATATTAGAATTGGACTCAGATGTCAATATATTGATAGGACAGACATGGGAGAGCAAGAATAAGCCACAACTAGACTAGTCTTCTATTCAGCTAAGGCTTTCAAACAAGTCGAAGGTTCTACCAATCGATAGACTAACAAAAGTACCTATGGAAGTCGAAGGCTTAAGAACATATGTGAACATCAAATTTATTGATATTGTCGATGACACAAACCCATATCCTACACTTATAATAATTGAATAGGAAATAAACAACCAAACTATTATAAACTTCAAGAAAAGAATCTCATCTTTCGAATATTCTGAAATAAGAGTGGTTGCACCCATTGATCTGATTCAAGGAAAACGATATGTTGATCCTATGCATAGCGAAGGGAAAGAAAATTATCTGGAACAGTTGTAAAAAAATCATGTCTTTGAAAGAATGTGATATTAACCCAATAGCTGATGGAAACCTAAGTTGGTGGAGTGTAAGTTTGTGCACGTCCGACTCAGGTGATGCTCTCAAAAATTGGCACAACAGGTTGCATGAAGTCTCCATGCACATATGTTCGAGAGTCACAAGAGTTGTTCAAAGGGTAGGAGTTGAAGCAAGCACACTTCCTACATATGAAGGATTTCCTAATATTGCATATTTTTTGGAAGAATTGGAAGAAAAGGTCACAGAATCTCAGCGATTGTCTGCTTTGGACTATGTGTTGAAAGCTACGCCCACTACATGGTGGGGTACACAGAAACAATCTATCTCTGAATGGACACAATGTAGGAGATTAATAGAGATCATATTTGGAGAAGAGATCGACTATTCTGTTCAAAAGTACACAGTACTAATAGATCCTCTGAAACATATTGAGCACTATCGTGGGATTTGGAAAGAATATCCACGACAATAATGGGTTAACCGATTCATCCACACTTTGGAAATGGTCCTAAGAATTTGGTACACCTATGAAGAGCTGCAACGAGGAACCCTTGAATGGGAAAGATTAGATGTAATCTTTACCCAGACATTTGAATTTGAAAGTGAACACCCAACCGTGGATGTTGTGTGACAAGTCATTAAGAAAAAAATATTTGAAGAAATACTGATTTCAGATACTAACTTTTATCAATGTAGCATGACTACACATAGCTAGATGTAGTGCTATAATATCACAGAGATATGAGCGATAATGACCTATTTTCCATAATCTCCAGGTGTTAGAAGGAAAGTGCGAAGTGGAAATAATTAGCACGTATGAAAATCCATGGTGCCCTAACTGATATGACATAAAAAAATGGGGGACTGACAAAGAGCTTTTTGGTACCATCCCACTTTATAAAAATAACTATCATTTTAAGTAACAAGTCAGTGGTGGCATAATGCAAAACAGCTTTGATCAACGATCCCAAAGTATGCCCATGCACCGGAAAGGACAGATTGCTTTATGATTAATTGATTGTTCGTGCGAAGAATGGCTAGCATCAATTAAGGTATTTATCAAGCTTCACCACCAGGATCCTGTTCCTTTCTTACCAAAGAACAACATTGTTATTTTTTCCACCTCTGAGCATTGAACCAATGAAGTCGTAGTATGTTCATATCCATTTCCAGCACAAGCATAGATGAATCCAAGTCTATATCACCTACCGTAATCATAGAGGATGCTACCAATTACATCCCACCGCAAACGGGCCCCAGTAATGTAAATAATAATACAAGAGCACAGTCGAATATTAGTAAATTGACTAGGAAAGACAAACCAAATACATCAGGGACTAAGAAAGGAAAGCACACCAGCACTAGAAAAAGGAAAGGGAGAGCAGTAACACCCCCATACTCAACCCCACCAACAACAAAGAATTTTGAGAAAAAAATTGTTTCCACCCTATGTCCCACCTAGACGCCGAAATGCATCGAAAGATACAATCCCAAAGAATGAAAAGATCCTGCTGATAGTGCCACTAATACCCAAAGGAGTGAAGGTAGTAAAATATATTATGCCCAATGTGAAAAATATCTCTTATGTTGATCATACCAAGCCGAAACCAGAATTGGATCGCAAAAATTATATGGACATTGTGCAGGACACACTAGAGGCCCCTCAACAATATGTTGCAAAGGAATGGACTTAGCAGTTGGAGCAGTCAAGCATATTATCATTGTTGCATATGCCACATTTTGGGCGTAGTCCAAAAATTAACACTTGTGTCAAGCAGTTACTTCTATTTTTCCATGATGATGTTATTTGGTTAGGAAAACCCATACCTTTGGATGTTCATCTCATCGCCACCATCACAGGACTTCCAGCCACTGGAATCAACCCAGCACCACTGCTAAAAAAGGATCAAGAGGCCGCCATAGCTAACCGGATGAAGAAGAAATATGGCATCCAAAGGAGTAAGAGGTGTTTTTTGATCTGTACCATTTACAACTCCATTGTTCACTTTGCTACCAAGAAATTGGCCTCCAAGTTACTCTACAAAATGCGCCCGGACCAGTGTACGGAAGGAGCAATTGCGCTAGCAAAATTCTGTGTAGTAGGAACTCAAATAAACTGGTGTTAGTTATTGTTAAATGAGATTGTCCAAGACGCCAGCAATGCCCAGGAAAGGGGTTGAGAATTTCGCTACTCATGGCTACTACTTTTAATTTCATGTGTAGCATACTCTCACCCACAAGAATACCAAGGCCTCAACCTACCAATGACTTGTCTAGGAGAGAAATATCAGAACCTGTGGTATGAGAAGGACCTAAAGGAATGACAAAAGCATAGAAATATATAATTCTTTATGCATGGGGAGGATATACGGGACCAGGTAAAGAACATGTCCAAGTCAGATGACACCACTATTCAACAGTTTCACCCCCTTTTTAAATTTGAGGTTGGCCCACACCATATCTACATACTACAATGCCATTGGCTACAATGTCAAAAAATATGAGCCAATTTTATCATGGCAAAGGAAGAGATCCAAGAAATTATTAATAAATTCCTGAAGGACTGATGTGTTCCAATATTCAAAGAAAAAATCGAACAATGGGACAGCCAACCATAAGCAGATAACTCATATGAGGAAAACAAAAAAGATGACCCCCTGAACGAGCTAGACCCTGAAGGAAGTCACACCCCCTCACTACTAACAGACCCAGAATCTGAAAATGAGGGGGGGAACCTTAGGAAGAACCAATACAATCAAGCATGAAGAAGAAGAAGATTAAGGTTGAACGAACTGCAAACACTGTTAGTTTGGACAGTGATGGTGTCCAACTAATGGCTGAGACAATAATCAAAGCAACGTAGACTAGTTTGAAGTCCATTGAAGAATGACAAGAAGAAATCTCATGTACAATCACTAATCTCCTTAAATTTTTGTGTAAAGTAGATAAAAAATTTAAAATTTATTTCTATTGTCCAAGCGCAACAACCAAGTCACATGCCCCATCAGAAACATCAAGAATGGATCAATTTGGACCCTCTGTTTTAGTCTCAACCATAACGGTACAAGTATCTAAAACCATTGTTAAGTTTGCCACCCAGGAACCTAATCTTGTTTCTTAGGATACTAACTAGCTTATTCTAGACTTTTCGTCCATGCACATGAATGAAGTATACATGGTCGAAAGTGTTGTCAATGCAGAGTTAAAATTGCACGAACTTAACCTGGAAACAAAGGTAATGACTACACACCAGGACATCATGAAAATGAAACTTGAAATTCAAGAAGCTAGAGTGGGATGGAAACTATTATGGAATCACTGAAGTAATTTCCCTTTCTTGCAGGAACCTTTTAGAAGAATAAATAATAGGACAAATGGACCCAACTGCCAAATTAGCACAGTTAGCTGAAATAGTGGCTGAGCTTAAGAAACAAGTAATTTAGTTAGAAAAGAAAAGGATACCCAGCGCACCCCTAGAAGTGCTGGTACACAGAAGAAATGTAGCCACTCAGGATGTGAAAGCAATAAAGGAAGTGAAGCAAACATGTGCTAAGGTTGTGGACCACATCTCCCGGGCTTGGGAAGCTCTAATGGAAGATGAGAAATCACAAAGGATTGCAAGCAAGATCACTACATTTGAAGAAAATATAACGCACATAAGAAATGAGATAAAACAACTACCCTTGGAGCAAAAAAAGGTTAAGGCAGCCGAGATGCAAAGATTATAGCAAAAAATTATTGTGTTGTGCACCCAACAGTAGTGCAAAGAAAATATAGAAGAATTGCAAGCAGAAGATGAAAGAGTTGTGGGTTTAATTCAACCTATACACCAGAAGGTGTGCAAGGTAGTGGCATGTATCAAAAGAGTCATGCCAGAACACGTCAATTTCGACCTGGTAGAGCACATGCAGGAAGAAGAAAAAAAGTGCGCATAGAAAAAGAGAAGTTGCTGAAAATTGTGGACAGTAGGGAAGAATTCATGTGGAATTCAAGAAGAAGTAGTATAAAAGAGTAAGAGGAAGGAGCTATGATAGATGAAGAAGCATCAAGGAAAAGGGAAGGATGTTGTGACAGAATAAGGAAAGAGAAGAAGAAGACAAAGAGAAGGTGCATGACAAGGAATCTATGCCAGATGAGTAAGCCATGATTGAAGGATAGAATGAGATACGAGATGGCATGGAAGAATATCCACAAAATCAGGCGTGTAGATAGTGTTATGGTTGGAAAGTGACAGTAATGCATAACACTGGAAAAGTGACAGTCCTTAACGATCATGGGTACGAGCTTGCCTGGATCTGATGGAAGACACATGTATGAAGGCATATTTGTAAGTCAGGCCAATAGTTCCTTTTGTTATTTATTAGTAGAATAGGAAAGACAATCTGTTGGCTGAAGATAGTAAGTCGGCTGGGATAGCGACTGAAGAAGAGTCTGTTAGATTCTGTATCAAGTCAGTATTGAGTCTGTAACAAGCATGTATGGGATCTATATGGACTCTGTAATGGCTCTATAAAAGAAGGAACCCAAGCTGTAGTTTGGTTAGAAAGATATCCAGTCGGTTTTGGATGATTAGCTGATACAGTATTTTGAGTAACCTCTAGACTATTGGAAAAGACGCTTGAGCTAGAATTGATATAGGTAGTTTTGGTTAATTACTCTAGATCATTGAGTGCATTAGAGTAGTGGTTCTGGAGCTTATTTTGCAGATGAGTATAGAAGTTTGAGTCGATCCAGGTTGTGTGCGGGTCACTAGTACAAGTAGGGTAGAAAGAGAAAGCCTAGGAAATCAGAGAGCATGAGAGGGAGGAAAATTCTATAAAGATAGAAAAGAAGATCTTGAATAGAGTCTACAGCTTTATGTGCAGACAAAACGGTGCATCTATTTCCTCATGCCAGATGGAGAGGACCTTGCAGTTTTTTCCTGGATGGGTTTCCAGGTTATATGTTTTGTATATGTGTGAATGTTGAGTAGCTTAGTATATGCGTAAATGTTGTGTTGAATGTCTAGATTATTATTGTGTCGAAACTAGATAAGTGTATGAATGTTGCATTATATTAATAAGTATGATTATGATGCCTATTCACTATTAGTTCACTTAAGTCACACAAAGAAGGGTTGGATAATAGGTTGGTATTGAAATACTGTGAATATAAGTAACCCACCCTCTTAGTCTTCGTTGGAAACCCTAGTGCAGATCCAAGGTATTAAAACACCCTCCCATGCAAACTATGGAAATGTGGTTCTGATAGTTTCCCATAAAACTAAGATATCTCGCATGAGATGACATCTATGTCGCAGGTGCTGGTAGCTGAGCTCCACTCCATGAGGTTGATATCTTGGGCTTTTTTGTTCTAAGTAGAAGGGGCTAAACTTGGGTCTAGGGGCAGAGAGAGGGAAGAAATACAACAAGGTATAAAACAACCCAATCATAGAGAGAACAAGATATATGGGATATGACCAATGTCTGCATATAATTATGGGCCATACACTTATTTTCTTGGACTGTAAGTTGTCATTCTTCATACTCCACAGACATACAATCACAGCTATTTTTTTCTTTGGCTGAGAGAGTTACTCCCTTTCTTGTGAATTTCTATCAATGACCAGGGATAGGTGAAGTAAGGCTAACATAGCTTTACTTTCTCTCTCATAAAAGAGGCTAGCACCCCATGCATAAAAACTATAGTCATTTCTAGTTCAGATAATTAATTCCATTCCATCTTCGATTATTCATTGTTTAGATCACAGGGACAACCTGCATACAGACCCTTGAGCCACCTTGTGTTCTATATTTGGCTATAGATGTACCATTCCATGGGGAATTAACCATCTCCAGACTTACTATATCTTATAAATTGGGGGATCGATCATTCATTTGTGCACCCCTCTCAACAGGGGTTATTGGTGTACCCCTTTCAAAAGATAGTACATTTTGACACTCCTCTCATAGAAATTCAGTATTGATAAATAAATATCTAACTAAATCATTTCACCTAGCATATTTATCAGTGGTTGGTATGATTTCACCAAGGAGAAATTATATCAACTAATTCACAATAATATCACATAGCTCTTAGGCTCACGGGATACATTGAGTAGGTTTGGAGATGGTTGGACATGAAAAAACTGTTATTGGTGTTTCCACTCAGCATGAAACTAGGAAGGCATTCTATTCTAAAATTGAAAAATGGCAGAGAAACATTTTAGCACTTGGGTCACATTATGCTTTTTATTCAATCCCATTTTCATGGTTAGCTTAGTAGGAAGTGAATCCCATCGATATTGTCCATAAATTAAAGTAAAAATGTAATATAATTACAACCCTTGTGTACCTCAGATATTTGCAGCCTTTGTGTTTCTGGGACATTTTCCTTTTGGGAAACCTAGGTATCTTTTGGAAAACCCTATCCAAAGAAACAATGTTCAAGAATTACCTCAAACAAATTGCATTAATATTTACAGCCCTTACCTCCCTCTGATTGAATATTTTCCAGAACTCAAACTTTTCTTGATTTTTCTCTTAAACCCTTATTTTGAAATTCTTCACATGCTTAAAAAAATATTCTTTATTGCACAATATAAACAAACAAAAAAAATTAACAATATCGAACATAGCCAAAAAATCATTCAAATAGCTAGGTATTTCTATTATTACATGTGTGAGATAGAAACTACCCCACTCATCCATGAAAAATGACTAGTTACAAAACCCTCAATATTTTCTCCAATTTTTTCTTTCCCTCCTTATTGAGTTTGATTTTTTTAATTTGTTAAATAATTATATTATTATAACATTTAAATTATTATATTATTATTTATATAATAATATTTATTTAATTAAAATATTTATAATAATATTTATGATTTTATGTCTTTATAATGTTTCACCTTAATATATTTATATCTTAAGAACATGTTATATTAATATTGTATATATTATATATTTAATAGTATTTATTAACATATATATAATACTATATAGTTACATGTTCAAATATATTATTAATATAGCTTTTTTTTGAAATGGAGGATATAGGAATTTTTTCTCCACAATAACATCATGGTAGCATTTCTAACATTCTAAACATAGGTGTGATGACTTGGAATCCATAGACAAGATCGAAAAATTAATCGGGAGGCACAAAATAGCAGGATTTCAATTGATGAGATGTAAAATACTCTTATTTACTGAAACTTCAACTGATTGTCGAAAGGGTCAAATGACGACAATTTTGGAAAAATGAAATATGAGCATGATAAGTGTGATAAGATTAACACAATGGTATAAAATTCAATACATGATGATGCTTTTAACAAGAAATGACCAATCTCTGAGACACGACACTAAGTGGATTATCAAAATAACCAACTGAATCCATGAGGGGTCTACAATATACTAAATTTTAACACTACAGATGGATTTGGAGACCCCCTCTGAATCCATCTACAGTGTTAAGTTATAGTAAATTGTACAAATTCATTGTCAAAATTGTAAGTTTCCATTGTTTGAGTGGCACAACTAAAAATGACCAAATAAATGACCAATTTTTATGTGGTCATTTTTAGTTTAAATCTTATCCCATGACCAAATTGGTCATTTATCTTGTTCATTTTTAGTTTAGTTCTTATCCCATGACCAAATTGGTCATTTATCTTTGTCATCTTAGTTATCTCTCTTAAAATTTCTCAATTTTGGTCATGTATTCCCTGAAAAAACCATGGTGACCAAATTTTTTGGTCACCTCGTCACTTATCTCTCATTTTGTACTAATGTATCTAGATGTGACAAGAGACCAATGTTTACTAATAATTTTCATTTTCCAACATAGGACAATATCAATTAGAGGTTATGGGTGTGTGGGTTACTAGATAAACCTCCATGAACTATGATCAACAATGACTACATATAGTCCACTATTGTCAACAAGGTCAACACTAATCAACCATGGTTAATGGTTATGGACTATGGACAATAATGTAAAAAGATGGTCAATAGTGGGTAAGAATGGTTAATATGGTCAATGATGGCTAATTTTGATTAGTTTATGAGGCTTGTGAAGTATATGATCATCTGGATACACTTTAAATGGATTTGAGGATAAGAGGGTAGGACATTGGTGGGTTAATGAGATAAGGGTTAGCATATCAATGTAGTACTTAATATGATCAAGAAATATTGAATATGGTTTAGGTCATCAATATGGTCAAATAAGGTCAATCATGGTTAACATTAATTAATATGGTCAATTATGGTTAAGGGTTTTAAAGATAATGTAACTATGAGAGCCATTCTCTAGTAGGTTGGAACCCTAGTCACTTAACTACGATTCATAGTCAGTGAAGCAACCAATGTAAATCCCTATCATTTATCTAGGGATCTTGGTTTGGGACCAAGTAGTACATAGCCATGGAAAAATTCCCTAGCTGACCACTAGGGCATCCAGGTTAGTTACACTAGATATATTCTTTGTATTGGAACAAGCAGTGCATACCCCTAGCAGTTATCTTGGGTACTTGGTCTAGGACTAAGTCGGATCATCCCCTAGAAGATATCTAGGGACTCTAGTTGATCCCTAAGGTATTGGTCAAAGACTAGGGATTTTATCAACATTTGGTTTGGGACTGAAGTTTATCTTGGGGCTAAGGACCATTCTCTCGAAGAATGGAGGACCTAGTCATGAACCAAGGGGGTTGATAAACATAATTCAGTATGGGACTAAAGCTCAACCTAGGGATGAGATCCATTATTTAAGAAAGTAGGATCTTGGTCAATTAGCCAAGGTGATGATGTGTGATGCCCTCATCTCCTAGGCCTTTGAGATGGTTAATCTATTTTGGTTCATTAAGGGATTGGCCACCCCTTGATGGATTCACTAACACTTGACCTAACGAGAAGTCAAGAGGACTAGAGGATCATATCATCCAGTGTGAACCTTCCTTATATGGTGATGATGGAATTTCAGTCATTGCATGGGACATATGTGGACCACATACCTTGAGAGATAGGCTTTATGGGTTGTTTCTCCTTGTGTTTATCCCTATATTGCATCTTGGTCGCTTCTCCCTTTATTGTCCTTGTGGTTAGATATTTTGTTGGCTTATGGTTAGAAGGGTTGTTTTCCTATCTTGTTGTTACACCTCTTATTGACTAATGGCTAGCTCTTGTGTTGACTTATGGTTAGAAGGGTTGTTTTCCCACCTTTATGTTACACATCTTGTTAACTTACGGTTAGTATTGTGTTAACCCCTCCTAGATTATGTTGTAGTGCCCCCCTTTAAGTGTGGTAACTTAACCCTTCGTCATGTCTTATGAAACCGTATCCTAAGATGTCTTAACATTAAATTACTTTTATATGTGGTAACCTTTCTAATTTGTAGGACATATTGACATTATTGGATAACCCTAACCTCAAAGAACAAATAGAAGGTGGAACCTTCTAGGGGTCATTGAGAGGCTATAAATTTGAGCCTTGATTTCATTGTAAAAGCATATTGATGTGAAAATCTGAGATATGATTTCTTATTATTGTTCTAGGGTTTTTATGCACTTGTTGAGGGTGATGTAAAGGGTTTATAGACTCCTCTACTTGGGAATTGTCTTTTTTTGGGTTCTCCTTGTCCAACATGGACAGTATTGAGGATGACACTTCCTAGGTGGATAGTTTTGAGTGTTCCATTTGCTATGTGGATAATATTGAGGGTTTCATTTCCTATGTCGACGATTTTGGGGGTCTCGTTGCCTATGTGGATATTTTTGAGGGTATTGTATCCTATGTGGACAATATTCAGGGTTTCACTGCCCATGTGGACAACCTTGAGGATGTTGTTGGTTGTGTGGATAGTCTTGTCTCTTTCATTGCCTATGTGGATTGATTTGAGGTGTCACTTTTCTCTTTGTGCATTTTGTTTTCTGTGTGGACTTTTTTAAGGGTACAAAATCGGATTTTCGGGCTTATGTTGTTGTGAGGCTTGTATGTAAAAGCCTTCTATTGTTTAAGGATTGTTTTAGGGTTGTGATTGGTCTTACAGCCTAGTGTTGACTTGATGAGAGCTTGTACATATGTTTTCTATTTTTGTTGATTTTTTTGGTGTTAGAATACTCAAAAACCCATTCCCATACTTGGGATATATTTTATTAATCTTCATGATTAATTTCTTAGGTTCTAGACTAGGTAATTGGCCTCCACTTGCACCACTTGGTCAACACTTGCAATGTTTACATCCAGGAGCACCCCACATAGATTATGGATAATATTCTACCAACTATAATGACTTCCCATATTAGTAATTGTGCTTTTATACCTTTCATAGACTTAGACTATTTTTTACATCTTTAAGGTAAAAAGGTAAAACCTAGTCTCATGGAAATTGACTTGTTTTTTTCCCAACTCATCCTCCACATTTTTCTATTCTAAAAATTATTCCATTGAATTTCCCTCACTCATTATATGTCATTCCTTTTTCAACTATTTCATGATATCCTTCACTAATTTGAAAATTGTTTTATGCACCTAGTGGGGATTTTTTTACCTTAGTAAGCCTTCTAATTGTGAGGATTCAACTTTCCTTCTTAGGATTTTGAATCTCTTATGTAATTATATATTTGGAAAACTAATACATTAATAAGGTTTTCTGGTGTAAACTTATTCAATGCAAGTTTGTGTTATGCATCAATTTTAGTGGATCTATGCATGTCTTCTAGCAAATTTTTGGGAGTTCAACTATACTAATACTAGGCTAAATTTCGACAAGGTATCAGAGATCCCTTAGCTCGATTGTTCTCCTCTATTTTTTCTATTTTAGTATCTATTGTCACTCTCTCATGGATCGCATTTAGTCTACCATCCCGAGAAGTTGCTAAAGAAATGGATCAATCTCAAAAATATCATCTTGAATCCATTCAACTATTTCGAATGGAAGGCAAAAATGGAGATCTTATTGATGGCCAAGGGCCTCTACAAGGTGAACATGAAAAATGAAACCAATCCTAATTCATTAGTTGAAAATATCAAGTGGCACAATAGGAGGGATGAGGCTTATGGTCTCTTCTGTCTCAGTATTTCTAGAGACCTTCTTTTCCATCTAGATGGATTGACCACACCAAATGAAGTATGGTAAAACTTCAATATTTTTTTGGTAAAATAAATAAAATGAGATTATCTCATTGTTTGCAAGCAATTTCGAGTCCTTACAAGACTATTTCTCCAAGTTCAAAGCTCTTTTTCTTCAACTGAAACAGTGTGGACTAGAAAATAAGGATGAGAAACTAGTCTTGGAAATACTTTTGAAGTTAAGACCTAACTACTCAGTTTTTTTTTTAACCGTCCAAGCAAAAAAATTGATTGTTCAAAACTCGAAGATGCCATCACTTGCAGAATTCATAGATTCTTTGACCCAAGAGCAATACAAGTTGGTCATGATGGGCCCCATTAAACCTTCCAAATATGAAGCTTTGGTTGTTGGAGATTCACATAAATATTACAACGGAAACAAAAAGGATAATCCAAAAAATCCTCCTAATCAAAAGAGAGAAAAATTCAAAGTATCAAGAGGAGTCTTCAAGATTCAATAAGAATTCCCAGAATAATAAAGGGAAAGTTGAAATGAGCAAGTGCGCATACTATAATAGTATATTCCATCTAGATAGATCTACTACATGAATAAACAAATAGATATGATGTCTCAACTCCTTGAGAAGCATAATATCTCTCTCCTATAAGGCACAAAGAAGAAGTAGGGGGTATCATTTTTTGAAGATGACGAGAGATTTCATTCCCTAGTAGCAAGAACTGTAAGATCCTATTCTTTCATCATTGATTCTAGAGCTTGAAGACATATGGTTTCGACAAGGGAGGCCTTCACTTATCTTGATGATTCGAATGGTCCTAATATTGTTTTTCAGAGATGACTATGAAACTAAAAGAAAAGGGAAGGGTAGAATGTATCTTGACCGTGGTTCCTTCAATAATGTTTTGTATGTACTAGATCTTACTGCCAATCTCTTGTCAGTTTACCAGGTGACCCACACTGGGTCTCCTAAGAAGATCGTATCCACTCCCAATGATGTATAGATCACCTATATTTACAATGGTAGATTCATAGAAAAAAAAATTTGTTGATCATAGCTCCTGAGTGTACAAGTTCTCACACTTCATGCCCTTCTCAAACCCCTTTGCTCTCCCCACTCATGCCATTGAAGCTAGAAAGTTATGGCATGAAAGGTTTTTCCATATAAACTACAAGTATCTTTCTTATTTCTATGATAAATATATGGTCATAGGGTTTCCCAAAATCATTTTTTCTAAAGGATTCTATCAAGGATGTATCCTAGTAAAACACCCAGAACACAAGTATGAGAGAGTCAGTCATGAAAGAACCTTGGCACCCCCTAAGATTGTTCATAGTGATATTGATGGTCCATTCCCTCAGATGTTATTGATTCAATAAAAATATTTCCTAACCTTCATTGATGACTTTTCCAAATACTGTTGGGTCTTCTTGCTCAAGTACAAGCCATAAGTATTTCATCTTTTTCAAGGGTTTTAAGGCCCTAGTTGAGAACCAATCTACAAGAAAGCTCAAAGTCCTCAAGATCTGATAATGGTGGTGAATATGTCAAATATGAATTAATACAATTTTGTGAAGATGTAGGTATCCAAGTGCAACATTTTATTCCTTACACACCTCAACATAATGGTATTGTTGAGAGGAAGAATAGATCTCTCAAGGAGATGGACACTTGCATGATGGATTCTAAAACATTTCCAACAAATTTTTGGGATGAATAAATCAACGGTGCAACCTATATTCATAATATTTTGCCTCACAAATCCTTCTATAGAATCTCTCCTTTCGAGGATTAGAGTGGATACAAGCCCGATGTGTCCCACTTAAAAATTTTGGCTCTAAAGCTTGGGATAGAATTCCACCAGAAAAGACAAAGGATTTACAGCCTCAAAGTCAAAAATGTCTATTTGTTTGGTATTCAGAATATTCCAAAGGATATAAACTGATAAATTTGGGAAATAAAAATTCTTTCATCAAAAGGAGTGTTCATTTTGAAGAAGAGCCTATGCCAGCAAAAAAAAAGGAGAATCCTCTTCACCATCACCTCTTATTGTAAGTGAAGAATATAATGATATTTATTATTTTTATATGTCTTATAATGAGTATTTAATTTCATATCCAAGCACTCCTACATTACCTAAGTGGGATTAAAATACTATTCAAGCAATCGGGGAACTAGTTAGGAATCCTAGTGATCCTGGGAGAACTATATCTTAGTTTGAGAGTGCCCTCTCTACTAAAGATACAAAATATGCTGAGAAGTGTTATTTGATGATTGAATCTGATCCAAAATCATATGAAAAATATTCATATTATCCAATACGGAAATCATCCATGAAAGAATAATTACATTCGCTCCAAAAAATTGAGACATGGGAGTTAGTCAATCTCCCACCTAGCCCAAAGTTAGTGCAGTGCAAATGGGTCTTCACATTTATTTTTGTTGTTGATGTCTCTCATATGAAATAAAAATCAAGTTTAGTGGATAATGGCTTCTTCCAAGTCCAATTAAATGACTACAATGAGTCCTTTTCACCAATGGCAAATATGGACTCAATAAGACTAATTCTGGCCATTGCAGCATTCAATTAATGGGAGGTACATCACATGGATGTAAAGAGTTCCTTTCTACATGGTGATATCAAGGAAGAGATATATATGAAGTAGCCATAATGTTTTGTTACTAATCCATCACTTGTGTGCAAGTTGAAGAAATCATTATATGGGATAAAACAAGCTCGTAGAACTTGGTATGCCAAGATATATGGCTTTCTGTTATCTCATAAATTCAGTATACAAAAGTCTGATCCAAATGTCTATTTCAAGATGATTCATGGTCAAATTTTAATTATTATATTGTATGTATATGACCTTTTGATGGCAGGAAGTTCTATGAGATAAATTTCCTCCTTGAAGGATGCTTTGAACCAAGCCTTCTCCATGACTGATTGGGATTGTTGAGCCAAGTTTTGGGGCTTGAGATTTCACAATCAGCCTTGGAATCAAAGTAAATCAGTACAAATATTATTTAGAACTACTAAATAATTTCAGCATGAAATATTGTAATCCAATAAAGACTCCCTTCCTCTCATGAGTTAAGCTAGAAGATGCAGATTTAACTCCCTTGGTGAACAACACTATGTACTGACATCCAGTTGGTTGTCTTCTCTATTTTACTCACACTCGACCTGATATTTATTATGTTATGAGTGTGGAATATATACATATGGAGAACCCACATGATATCCATTGGAGGGAATCAAATATAATATTTCACTTTGTGCAAGGAATGGAGATACATGTGATTCACTATGTTGAAAAATCTGATTTATAGTTAGTTAGTTTTACTGATTTTGATTGGGCCGGAGATAGCACTGATAGAAAATAAACTTTTGGATATGTGTTTATGCTTGCATATGGACCAATTTTCTGGTCAAGTAAAAAGCAAAGTGCCATTTCACTTTCTTCAATAAAGGAATAATAAAGAAGAGTTATGACTGCAACTACTCAATGTTTGTGGTGACAAGGAATACTTGGAGAGTTTGGGATTGATTCTAGCACTTACAGAGTAATTTTTTGTGACAACGAGAGTGTTATTAGAATCTCAACATACCTTGTTTAGATGCAATGAACCAAACATATAGAGATTCATATGCACTATATCATAGGACTTGTGCATGATAAGATCATTGCTCTGCACTCTTGCGCATCATCTAAGCAAGTTGTAAACATATTCAGCAAGGAATTCTCTAAGAATAATTTCATCCATCTCAAATCACTACTTGGGATATTTTATCACATGGTGAAGATAGATTGAAGACAAGATTTCACAAAATTTTATTCATGTCCATGTTTTAAGGGAAGGTTTTTCCGATGAGGTTTTCCTTATTTCCTTGTTTTTGTGGACAAGAAGTATGTAAAGGGTGAGTAATACTTGTTGGTAGGCCCTATATCTATGATATATTTATGATATTTCACATATTTCAGGATTAAAGGGGGTGTTACAATACTCAAAAACTCATCACCATAATTAGGATATATTTTATTAATCTTCATGATTAACTTCCTAGCTTCTAGATTAGGTGGTTTTCTTCACTTGCACCACTTGGTAAACACTTGCCATGTTTACATCCAGGAGCACCCCACACATATTTTGAATAATATTCTTCCAACTATACATACTTCCTAGATTAGTAAGTGCACTTTCATGCATTTCACGAACTTAGACTGTTTTTTTACAGCTTTAAGGTAAAAAGGTAAAATCTAGTCTCATGGCAACTGCCTTATTTTTTTCCCAACTCATCCTCGATATTTTTCTCTCCTAAAATCATTATTCCATTGACTTTACATCACACATTAGCTGATATTCCTTACTTAACTAATTTGTGATCTCCCTGACTAATTTGAAAAGTGTTTTATGCACCTAGTGGTGATTTTTTACTTTAGTAAGCCTGCTAATTGTGAGGATTCAAATTTCCTTCTTAGGATTTCAAATCTCTGATGTAATTATATATTTTTACATCAACTACATTAATAATATTGTATGATGTAAACGTATTCAATGCAATTTTGTGTTATGCACCAATTTCTGTCTTCAATTTGAGTGGATTTATCCATGTCTTCTAACATTGTTTTGTGAGTTCAATTGTACTAAGACTAGGCTACATTTCCACATTTGGGTTGTCCTTAACTAGGTCATACACTAATTACTTTTATTTTACCCTTATAAACCTATCCTTCAACACTTTGATTCTCTCTCTCTCTCTTTGGTATGTCCATGCCATCAGGTAAGGGCCATATTTGTTTAATTTTATTGACTAGCCTCAGAGAGGAAAGATCTAATATGAAAGTAACTTTTAAGTATAAGGAAGCTTATATACCCTAACCTAATTTATCAGATATGATTTATTTTTGTTAATTAAATTTTACATTCTACTATTGTTGTCCTATTGTGATTTATTTCACTATTATTTTTGTAATTTGCATTAAATTTAAATTTTTGTTTAAAAACCCTAACTTTAACAAAGGGTTGGTCTATTACTTAGATGATGATGATGATTACAATGATGACCATCTCTATAACGATGATGATAATGATGATGATGACCATCTCTGTGGAAACTATGATGGCCATGATGAATATGGAGACGACGATGATGTAGTCATCAACATCATCATGGTCATCATAATCATCACTAACATCTCATTGATGTCGCCATCATCACTAAACATTAAATTAAGTTTAATGTTTAGTGTGTGTGTATGTGTGTGTGTGTATAATTCAAAATTCAAAATTAAAAAACATATAATTTTAACTTTCCTTGACCCCTCCTGCACTGACCACACTCCCCTTTCTCCCTTTCCTCTCTTCCTCCCACTCGTGAACACTAGTAAACACACTCCCCTTCCTCCATTCCTTCCGCTCATGAATACTTATAGCCACACTCCCTTTCCTCCTACACAGAGCATACCAAAGTAGTTAGACTCACATAAAGGATACCAAAGTGTCCTATGCATTACTCAGAGATGCAGAAGGGAAGAAGGAGGTGGAGACATCAGAGGGAGAAAGATGGCAGAGTCATAGATAAAGTGAGCAGAACAAGGAGAGTGACCATGGCTCCAAAATGGTGGGTGAACTACTCTTATTGACCTCAATCCTTTCTTGTAATGAAATATTAAAAGGTTTATTCCTTTATTGATGTCTATTGATTTAGGGATTTTCTCTATTCTATGTTGATTTTGGATTAGGTCTTGGTACCCTTTGACATATTTAATTATTAATTACAACAATGAGGCTATAACGATAGTCTTAAAATGGGTTTTACTAATAAAGTGAGCTATCGGTGACAATCATTGGCCAATTAATCTAAATGAGTAACAAAACACATCCATCCATTAAAAAAAACATCCATTCCACATCTAGTTTACTAGATGGGGTGTGTTAAGAACCAAATTTCACCACAAACAATTAAGGATTTACAAACTTATAAGAAAATACTTGTATTTCCTTTCATACTGAGACATTGGAGGGTTAGACTCGATATTTATAAGATCGAGCATATAAAAATGGAATAAAATCCTGCAATCTCAAGCAACTGAGAAGAGATAGGTAACCTAGAAAAATTTAAATTTCCCTCAATGTATTGCATTCTAGGATTGATCTTTCCATTGATTTCTAATATATGTTACATGGTGGAATTTTATCAAATTAAGAGGATGGGTATTGATTATGAGGATCCGGAGAAGAAATATTTCATGGACCTATAGTGTAGATGAATTTTTATTTCATTTTTTTTGGTTTCCTAACTTTTCTTTAGCACATGAGGTCATGTACCATTTCCTTTCCCTGGATTTAAGGGCTTATCTTATGCTTACTACAACAGAGTATTCCTCTTCACCTAAGTTTTTCCCATATCTATCTAATGATACTAAAAGAACCCAAAGTTGGGATATACTGAACTCATTTAGAGATTTGACCAATGTTAACCATCCATTCCTCTCAAGTCTGCCAACCTTTTAACATTGTTCAAAATAAATTATTTTAACATTATTCAAAACAAAGCCTTTAGAATTATTCGGATGTTTGTATTTTCTGATTTTGCAAAAATATTTAGGTAGACTCCTTATTAAAAACTAAATAAATATTTCGGCATACCCACTCTAGAATATAGAAGAAGAAGAATGGGGGATCAAGGAGCAATGTGAGAGAGTTGGTTGGATAAATTTGGTATCGTGCCCTCCTATCCCCACATATGAGGCTCTATAGGCCCTACAAGCCATACCATGACATGGGGACATAATGTACACAAACTTGCAAGGAAGTAGGAGTGTATGAAGGTCCCGGAACTAAAATCACGATTCACCACATATGAGGCTCTATAGGCCCTACAAGCCATACCATGACATGGGGACATAATGTACACAAACTTGCAAGGAAGTAGGAGTGTATGAAGGTCCCGGAACTAAAATCACGATGATATTAATTATCAATAATAAGAGACCATTTATATAAATTTTCAAACCATAGATAGATCACTTAGGGAAGCAAACAATATTGGAAATTGATCCTCCCTCACAAATCCCTCATAAGGGAAAACAACTCCCTCACAACAAAAATTGATCCAATATTTTGGAAACATTGACCCCACTAATTGTGGAAATTCTTACCCCTTCTTGAAATTGTGGGTCAAATTTGGGAGGAAGGTGGACACGTTCATGGATAATTTTAGTGATGTCTAATTGTTTAACAAGAGGTTCCACCATATGAATTTATTTACTTGAAGGTTGTGCACCAATTGCCTCTCTAATTCCACCGAAATGTTGGAAATATGGTAATATAGGTTGGCATTGATGGAAAATAAGATAAGATACATTTCCTATGATGAAAAAGCAGATGTCATTGCATGTATAATGATGTGGCATGGTTACATGGAAATGATGATGATGTGGCATGGTTGAAATTGATGACATGGAATGCATGATGATATGCAATAGTTGATGAAGATGAAAATCCACCTAATGGTGCTCTAGTACATTCATGATGTCATTATTTAATTTTGACCTAGATATATAGAGATTTGTCAGTTTGGAGAAACTCTAAGAAATGGCCAAGTATTGGAAAATTGGTCCAAGTATCCTTAAGAGAATTCCTGCCACAATTCATGGTTTGAGAAAGATAAACGCGCCATCATACCAGGATATAGCATGTTGAAGCGGATATATAGTCATGGTATCAGTTTTCCTTAATCATTTTTTAGGTGAAAATTATAAGCCTTGCAAACTAGGGTTTCAAAATAAACTCTAAAGAAATTATTGAAAATGACTAAGTGTTGGAAAACTGGTCCAGGTGGCCTTGGGGAAATTCCCTCCATACCTCATAGGTGTATGATAAATATTATATGAAATTGTCATCCTATATCTTGTTGAAGAGGTTATATTACCCTGTTCTCATTTCTCTAAGATGGTGGTGGATGAAAAAGTTAGAGGTACGCCAAAACAGGGTCCCAAACTATTTTGCATTAGATTGAGCAAATTTGCCTAAGTGGCGTCAAAGAAATGCCCACCAAAAATTGTGTGTTGAATAAAATTCCTGCACCACATGGGGGTCTTGTAGATTGGTATTTGGAATACCTGACCATCTCTTCAGATTGTCTTGGAAGTAGCTGAGTAAGAATTTATGGACCTTCCAAAACAATGTTTTAGGCAATTTTATTGAAAAATTGATAAAAATGGCCTAAGGAAAATGCCCGCCATTTCATGTATGTGAAAGGATTAAATTATTATGACTACATAGGGGCCTATAGTGTTTGGTGGTGTATATTAACATGGTATAATTTGTCCTAATGATTTCTTGATGACAAAGCTATCGGTCTTCCAAAGTGCCTCTTGGCATAGTAAGGACTAGGGTTTGAAAGTTTGCCAGTGTGAACAAAAATGTTGTAGTTGCGCTAGAAAAATAATATAAAGGTATGGGCATGCTCCTTGAATATATTTCTTTGCATCCATAGTTTTAGTTTCTTCTTTGATGATCAAATGTGCAATAAATTAACCTTCCAAACTGAGAAAAAGTTATGTTTTCCTGCCAAGGTAAAACTATGAAAATTTGGTAGTGTTAAAAACAGGAGTTTGGAAGGCTATTTTCAAATTCCCGCCAGATGATGTATGTGTGTCAATAAATTTATATTTTGACATGGTATTTCTCATTGTTGAAGTGGCTATCCATCCATGATTTTATTTTTCCTTATGGTGAAATAAATCAACCTTACAAATTGAGAAAAAAAATGTTTTCTTGTTAAAATAAATAAAATCTGTTTTAGTATTAAACACAGGAAATCTGAAAGGCCATTTGGAAATGCACACCAGAGGTTGTCCTTGCTCCAGTAAAATAATCAATGTCATGAATATGTTCTCTATTGATTTTTACATTCATTCATGGCCTTATTTCTCCATTTGGTGATCACACGTGTGAGACACAAGCTTGGAAAAATGAGAAAAAGTTTGTCTTTCTGTCTAAATAAAATTTGAATGGTCATTTGGAAATGTCTGCCATAAATTGACCTTGTGCTGGTAAATTTTCTAGATGGCATGGGTAGGTTCCATAATGAACTTTCCATCTAACCATAGTGTCAGATTCCTCTTTGCTAGTCACACGTGTGAAAAATTGAGTTTCCAAGTTGAGCAAAAATCATTGTTACACATTATGTGAATATACGAGAAATCATCCTGGAAATATATGTTAACAAGATTTTATTTAAATTGGCCAGCAATTTAATAAAAATAAGGAATGATTAAGATAATTATGAAATAGAAGAAACTAATTATCATCTATTTATCAAAGCAAGTTAGATAAACCAAGAAGTATTTTTAATAGAGAGGTGCCTTTGATAAAAAGGCAATTTCCAAAATTGGAAGGAAACAATTATGGAATGGATGTGATGCTGAAAATGCATGATGATAAGCTACAGGGAAAAACTAAATGATGAAGAAGCTTATTAAATAAAACATGGTTTTTATTTAATTAAAATAGAATTGATCCTTAAAAAGGGTTTTCTATTTAATTAAAAACATAGTTGATCATTAATTAAAAAAAGAAGGGTTTGTTATTTATTTAATAAATAGAAAGTTAATCTTTTTGAAGAGGAAGGAGTGGAAAAAGGCACAATTCCATTTTGAAAAGATGCAATGATTCAAAATGAGATAGATAATATATAAACTAGCATTCAAGATGGAAGGAAGATGTCTCAAGATCCCAGATCAAAGAAGAAGAAAGATTAGTCAGAGACAAATAATTTGATGTTCCACACTTGAAGAAAATAAGCATTCAAGGGTGGAAGGGTAGAGCTAGGGAGGGTTGGTGACTGCAGGGGAGTAGCTGCTTCCTTGTCAATTTGTAATTGACTAAATAGGGGTGTGGGTGCATCTTGATCAGTGGATGTTGATCTAGAAAAGGAAGAAGACATCTTCCTTCTATTGTATATTGTAAAAACAAGTTTTGCAGATAATAGAAAATGGTTGGAAATTTACCTTATTAGGTTCCATGATAAATCATTGTGTCCAAATTGGTTTTTACATTTTATAAAGTAAAAGAAATTTTGTTTAAATTTATGTCACTGATTCACCCACCCGCCCCCCCTCTCAGTGACAAGACCTCCATCAATTGGTATCAGAGTGGGATCCTTCACTATAGTTTAACCACTAGAAGGAAGATCCTATTAAAGACCACAATGGATCATCAGATGAAGATGTCATTAAGAGTCTTCATATCTGATGGTGAAGACTATTTTTTATAGAAGATTAGAATGAAATGATATCTGATGTCCATTGGACTTGAAGTATGGGAATCATTTGAAGAAAGATATGATGTTCCAAAAGTCATTCCCACAGAAACAAGAGATAGGAAGAAATTTTGCAAACATGCAAATGTCTTAAATACATTGCAAGCTGGAGTGAGTAAGAGGGTTCTTGCAAAACCACTAACCTATAAAAGTGAAAAACAACTCTGGGACAAATTGGAAACTATATATGCAAGATATTCCAAATTAAAGATGGCAAAACTTCAATCTCTCAAAGTACAATATGAAAGTCTAAAAATGAAGGATGAAGAAAATATTTCAGAGTACTTCGAAAGAATTGATAATCTTGTTAATATAATAAAAGGTTTGGGAATAGAATTACTAGGCAATGAGTTAGTTCAAAAGGTATTAAGAACACTTCCTATGGCATATAATCCCAAAGTATCCACTCTTGACGACCGAGAGAAGCTAGAAGAACTTACCATGGATTAATTGTATGGAATTTTCATAACCTGTGATTTAATACTAGGTATTGATAAATATTCAAAAGGAGAGGAAACCTTCAAAGAGCTCAAGAAAATAGAAAATCAGAAGAAAAAAACTCAATCCAACCATCATGAAGAATATTATGTAGAAGAAGCCAATTTTATTAAAAACTTCAGAAAGGATCAGGGAAGAACAAAGGCAAGCTTCCTTTCAAATGTTTTAATTATGGAAAAGTTTGGCACTTTCAAGCCAGGTGTCCTTATCCCAAGGAATATTATGAATATGAAGATGAAATAAATAAACAATACAATAAAATGGGAAAATTCCACTATAAGAAAAGGAATTACAAAGGAAATAATTTCAACTCAAAAGAAGAAGACAATAATTCATCTAAGTTTACTGACAGTGATGATGATGCCCTTTTTTTAGGTATTGAAGAGTCTAATGAGAATAAGGAAGAATCAAAAGATGAAGCGGAGGTTAATATGGAAGAAGAAATACTCAATGCTTTGAATGAATTAAGAAGATACAAAAACAAATACAAAAGCTGAAAAATTATGTATTTGAACAAAAGGAAGAACATGGATAGAAAGAAAAAAAGATGGACAAAATCATGACCAACCTTAAACACCAAATTCTAGATGCAAATAGGATAGTTGAAAGGCTGGAAAAATATCTTAAAGAGAAACAACTACTCTGTGAAAGAATGGAGGTAGAATTAGTTCACTTAAGAAAAGA
Source organism: Pseudotsuga menziesii (assembly GCA_001517045.1). Classification (NCBI taxonomy): domain Eukaryota; kingdom Viridiplantae; phylum Streptophyta; class Pinopsida; order Pinales; family Pinaceae; genus Pseudotsuga; species Pseudotsuga menziesii. The sequence goes on from LPNX010574323.1 coordinate 130,563, forward strand.
CCTTGATGAAAAATTTATCAAAGCAAGATATGAAAATAGCTCTAAAGTATTAGATAAGATTATAACCACACAAAGGGATCCAAGTAACAAAAATGGAATAGGTTATTCTCAAGAAGAAAACCTAGGTAGTTAAAAATATTATGCAATTGCTCTTCTTAGTAATTTCAAGAAAAAGGAAGATAAGACAAGCAATGATCCGAACTCCAAAGGATTATTTCCACCCATCAAGAAGGAAGTCAAGACAACTCCAAAGAATGTTTATCAAAATAGGTATCCTCACATTTTCTTTGGTTATTGTTATGCTTGAACTAACTTTAGACACAAAGCTATGAACTATAGAGCATATGAAAGGAAAATTTTGAAGGTTAAAAACTATAACCTTAAATACAAACAAATAGCTGGCCAAGTAAAATAAATAAATTATAACTCTTTTGCACCTCTACAAGAAAGGAACTTAGAATGCTTCAATTGTCATAATTTTGGACATAAATAATTTAATTGCTTATTGATGGAAATATCAGAAAGACCAAAGGACATTAGAGAGAAAAAGAAGCTTTGGAAAGAAAGAACATTAAAATAAGAATGTCTTAATACCTTGAAAACATGAGATAAAGGAAATATCTAGTATGATGACAATAGTTGTTCAAAACACATGATAGGAGATGAGGACAATTTTTTAAACAAGAAAAAATAGAAGGTACCTCATGGAAAGATTTAGAGAACAAAGGAAGACTCCAAAGATGTAGAAGAAACAAAGATTTCAAACATCAAAGAGGTTTCCCAAGATGATGAGGAGTATAATAGTATTGTAGATAAGAATGACATTCATTATGATGGAAGGCAAGATGAAAATATAAAAGAACACGTCGATGGAGATGAAGATGATGAAGAATAAGTTGGTGATGATGGTGGAACTGAAGATGAATGTTTTTTTCTAAAAACTCCCATGACTTAGAAGAGAACCCTGAGAAGAGCATTAGGATGGATCGTATACTCAGGGGGAGTTAATATCATAAAAATTGCAATTGATACTTGAAAAATATCCTTTGGTGAGAAGAGATGGAATGTGTTTGAAAAAGAAGAGGCACTATGATAGGGGAGTTTATGAAATCATCATCCAAGTTCTTATTCAAAGAATCACTACAAAAAGGTAAAGAAGGATGCTAAGTAGATGATCAGCACCAAGTCCAAATTAACTAGAGGAGAAGAAGAAAAAGGATGGAAATTGTCTAAAAGAGGAACAACTATAAACTCTATGTTAAAATGGTTACAGTAAATGGCATAACAAGTTATCCTTTGTCATAGTTGTCGAAGCAGGAGAATGTTTCGGTGTTGCCAGCAATGCCAAAGGGGGAGAATATTGTTGGAATGTGTTTGAAAAAGAAGAGGCACTATGATAGGGGAGTTTATGAAATCATCATCCAAGTTCTTATTCAAAGAATCACTACAAAAAGGTAAAGAAGGATGCTAAGTAGATGATCAGCACCAAGTCCAAATTAACTAGAGGAGAAGAAGAAAAAGGAGGGAAATTGTCTAAAAGAGGAACAACTATAAACTCTATGTTAAAATGGTTACAGTAAATGGCATAACAAGTTATCCTTTGTCATAGTTGTCGAAGCAAGAGAATGTTTCGGTGTTTCCAGCAATGCCAAAGGGGGAGAATATTGTTGGAAATATGGTAATATAGGTTGGCATCGATGGAAAATAAGATAATAGACATTGTCTATGATGAAAAACTAGATGACATGGCATGTATAATGATGTGGCATGTTTACATTGCATGGATGATGATGTGGCATGGTTGAAAGTGATGACATGGCATGCATGATGATATGGAATGGTTGATGAAGATGAAAATCCACCTAATGGTGGTCTAGTACCTTCATGATGTCATTATTTCATTCTGACCTAGATATATATAGATTTTTTAGTTTGGAGAAACTTTGAGAAATGGTCGAGTATTGGAAAATTGGTCCAAGTAGCCTTAAGAGAATGCCCTCTATAGTTCATGGTTTAAGAAAAATAAATGCACCATCATACCAAGATATAGCTTGTTGAAGTGGATATATAGTCATGGTATCAATTTTCCTTAATCATTTTTGAGGTGAAAGTTATAAGTCTTCCAAACTAGGGTTTCAGAATACACTTTGAAGAAATGATTGAAAATGACTAAGTGTTGGAAAACTAGTCTAGGTCTCCTTGGGGAAATTCCCTTCGTACCTCATAGGTGTATGATAAAAATTATCTGAAACTATCATCCTATAGCTTGTTGAAGAGGCTATCTCACTATGTTCTCATTTCTCCAAGAAGGTGCTGGATGACAAAGTTAGAGGTTTTCCAAAATAGGATCTCAAATTGTTTTTCATCAGATTGAGGGCCATTTGCAAACGTCCACCAAATGTTGTAATTGTGCTGGAAAAATAATTTAAAGGTATGGGAATGTTCCTTGAATATATTTCTATCTATCCATATTTTTAACTTCTTCTCTAATGATCAAATGTGCTAGAAATTAACCTTGAAAACTGAGAAAAAGTTATGTTTGCCTGCCAAGGATAAAACTAAGAAAATTTGGTTGCTAAAAACAGGAGTTTGGAAGGCTATTTTCAAATTCCTGCCAAATGATGTATGTGTGTTAATAAATTTATCTTTTGACATGGCCTTGTTCATTATTGAAGTGGATATCCATCCATGATTTTATTTTTCCTTATGGTGAAAAAATCAACCTGTCAAATTAAGAAAAAATATATTTTCCTATTAAAATAAATAAAATATGTTTTAGTATTAAACACAGGAAATCTGAAATTCCATTTGAAAATGCACGCCTGTTGTACAGGAATAAACACCCTTGTAACCTAGGGTCTGGGGTTACCAACTTACTTCTAAAACTTGTAGACAATCATCTTTAAAGTACAGATCAAAAGGAATAGGAAGAAATGTTGAACTCACCCGATTAACAATGGTTGATCCAAGCCGATTAACAATGGTTGATCCAAGCTTTCTCTTCTCCCACTCTGCTTCTCTCCAAATCTTTCAGGGATGCACCTCCTTCACCTGCAAAGAGAAAATTCTCAAATTACAATCTTATACATGTATATATGACAGGTTAGATAAACAATATATAGAGTGCTTAATAAAAAATATTCATCAACCATGATACATGAAAGAGAGTCAACACAAAGTTGGAAAAAGAATTCTCTTTATTAACAATAGTGAATGAGATAAGTGTACAACCCAATGCCTAAGACAAGGACTCCTCTACAACCAAAGGACTATGAGTTCTGCTGCTCCAAAGGCTTCTAAAGATATACCACCAACATAACTTTGCTCTCCAAGTATGATTGATTAGTGCCCTCCCCAAGGCCTCTATTTATACTTTGGGAAATAGAGTTGTTTTGAAGGTTGAGGAGATTGAGACAGTTGATATAGTTAATGATTAGGGCTCAACAAATCTCCATTAATCATGTTTTATTATTTTTAATGTCGAATGTATGTGTACACGACTATTGATACTGGCAACCCGCGTATGACACGCGAGTTGCTATAAGGGAAACCTGCATATAGATCTGTACGTGGGTTGCAATGAGAATAGTCGTGTATAGCATGCGGGTTGTCAAAGAAGATAGTCGCATATGTACGTGAGTTGCTGTGGAGATAGTCGCATATGGAAATCAACATATAGAAAGGTAAAATGGCAAGTTGTTTGGATAGTAAATGCATCTCATGTCATGCCCATCTATAGTGTTTAGGCAACCTTCAATCCAAAAGTATCCTTTTGTGTACCAACATATGAAGTGTCAGCACTCGAACGGAGAAGTGCCATTTGGGTTGATAACATATTCCCCCTAATGTGTGAGGTCAGAGGGAAGCGTTGGCCGAAATACATTATAATCATTATATTCAGAGAACTCAAAAATCCAATGGAGCAGAGGTAGTACCTGAAACAAATACATAATAATGTCATATACAAAGTCATATCTGAGGATGATATGTTCAATATACTGAAACACTAGCTCCTTTACAATGTTTGAGTACATCATATAGTACGGGTACAAGACCGCGTATATTAAAAAGGTGGATTGAAGCCACAATATACAATATTGATGAGTCTTCAAAGATCTGGAAGCTGTGTAAATGGATAGAACACAATATTGCGCAACTTAGTCCATAGATAGGGAACTAAGGTCTTCATAAACAATCCCAAATAACCAGTACAATCCAAGCCATGTGAATAAATGTAGGTTGAAGTCGAACATGGAGAGGATTCAACAGATTGTCGATCAATAGGTGATCATCGACAACTCAAGCAAAGGAATTCACCAATAATGAAAATGAATCCTGAGGTACGATCGTCAAAACTCTAGTTTTTCGTCGTTAGGAAGTGCTGATGCAGAACCATACTGTGATAAGGAAGCCAATAGATCCTCCAATGGATCACAAGAGTGACCAGGAACTGGGTAAAGGAAGGGAGACACAAGTGATAACAGATACGACAATGATGGGATCAAGATATAGATCAGACTTTGAGTTAAATCCTTGAACAGTGAGCACGACATAGAGATGAACCAAGGCAGCTTTTAACTTTATAGATAGAACAACTAGACTTATCTGTCATGTAGGAGAGATGATCAGATTCCCCAGGTAGAACTGACAATAGGAGGATTAAAAAACTCAAAGTAATAGCTAAACTAAAAATGAACACTAAGACATGGGTATCGGAAAAGATAGAGAGTGCTATGTTTAAGGATGACATGCTGCCACTAACTGAAAACCAAGAGAAAACTTCTTCCTTACCTTCCTTGTTAAATTTTAACGAGTCCAGGAAAGTCAACTCGAGTCTCTCTTCATTTTTTAACAAGCTTGAAGAGAAGAGGAAATATTGCTTGATAGTGTCACTAATTCATGGATTTAATGAGCCCAAACTAGTACATGCTCAATTGGTGTTTTCACATTTAGAGAGTCTTAAAACTCCAAAGAAGACTCCAGGGGGGTCCTTTTTCGTCCAATTTAGTCTCCTAAGGCCAGAAAAGTATAAAACATACCACAGAAGAACTCTCTTAACTTCCGTAGAATAAAAGGTGAGCCTTTTCGTACTTAGTCAGGGAGGTCCAAAAAAGGTTAAATTACCACCTACCCAATGCTCCTTCAAGAGAAGGATATAGCTTGAGTTTTACGAGTGTGAAAAAAAGCAAGATCACTCGAAAAGATCCATTTGAGTATGAGAAATTTGGCTTACAACAATAAACTCGATGCTTTGTTCTTTAATGTTTAACGAGCATGACAAAGACATAAAGTACACTCGGAATCTTTTTCATGTTTAGGTCTAGAGCACAAAAAAGAGAAAACTAAGCTCATAACAGGTGTTCCTTTTCCGTAAATTTAGTCCCTCAAGTCTGAAAAAGTGATAAACCTATGCTTGAGAATACTCTTCTCAATTCTGTAGAAAAGAGAGTGATCCTTTCTTGTATTATTCTGCATGGTCCAAGAAAGAGATAACCTACCACCAATGCAGATGCCCATTCACATATTCTTAACGAGCTTGAACGGACAAGTTAACTCTGCAGTCAAGTCTGTTTTAAGGAGTTAGACCTGGGCCTAAAGAAACTCCATAAGGGTGGAGAGTCCTATAAAGGGATAGCTTGTAAAAAGAGACCAAAATGAGGCTCCATTTGGCGTGAAAATTAGCTAAAAGGATTCCCCTGTACCTAAGACACTTGTAGCATGAGTATCGAAAGACAACATAGGTTCTAAATGAGGATATTGATGAGAAGAAGGCCCTATCCATGGAAGAACAATGGTAAATACAAGGATCTAATGGTTAAAAATACCATAGTCCATGGTTAAAATGTTGATTACTAAGTATAAGATGGAGTATGTATAGATGCAAAATGCATGTGAAACGATGAAAAACCATCCTATATGAGCAAAAAACACCTTAGAATGATGATAAACCTGTTACAAGGAAAAAAGATATGGTATTAGTTTGATGAATTATGAACTATAGGGGAAAAACCCACTTGAGAAATATAATTTCTATAAATAGTTCAAAAACATAAATAAAACTCACCATTTGGATTTTTAGCCATAAAAGACAAGTTTTCACCTCTACCTTCAGTTGCGTGGTGTGGACAATCCGGTGGACCAATTCCAAATCCACAAGTGTCAGGTAATACTACACCCCAAGCTCTTCAATTTGATCCTAGAAAATTTCAAAATTGAGCCCAAATTTTATATTTTTGAGCGCCCTCAACAAAGGAACGATGTGTACACGGGTTTGCTATATTGAAACTCACGTACACGCATTCTGTATGTGGGTTTCCCTAAAGGACAGTCGTGTACAGTATGCGACATGCCTAAATAAATAGTAGTGTACGCTACGTGAGGTGGATAAAAAGCATGTAGGGTCAAATTTTTGAAATTTTACATGAAACTAAAGGTTTGCAATGCTTGTTTTACTAGGTTTGAAGATGGTGCTTGAGTGGAGAGAGCGCGAACATGATGATATGGATCAAGAAGCACTCCAGGATGCCCCCACTGTGAATGTTTTACATTCAATTGGGTTGTTAAAGTTTTTTTGTACATCACCTATGCGGGCCAATGTCTGCTTGCTAGAGTTTTGTTTTATGTTCAATTGGGTTGTTAAAGTTTTTTTGTACATCACCTATGCGGGCCAATGTCCGCTTGCTAGAGTTCATGATAAATTATTGGGATCATGATTTGGGCATGTTTGACCTTCAAGGTGATTCGTTGGAGATTACTTCAGAGGATATTTATTTCATTGCCGGTCTATCACGACAGGGAGCTCCAGTCAACTTGGAAGGCACTAGCTATGGATTGTATGCAGGGGGGCCTATATGATTGGTGCTCGGGAGTGATCCTGATTATGAGGAAACAGCTCTCTAACTGCAAGAGAGGAAGGAGAAAGAATTTTGGATATTCTAGCATACTAGTAGCCTTCTTCGAGAGAGAGTGTCTGGATTGAGCCCTGCAGTACCCCTACCAGTTCGTTCTCCTCGTCAGCCTAGGCTGAGTAGATGGGGAGATATCTTCCTCCACTAGGGAGGTGGTGGCTCAGTGCAGAGTGTTTATGATGATGACTTCTACTTTTGGTGGGAGCAACAGTTGCCAACACTGGAGCAGTTTCCATATGCTTGAATGGATTTCCGTGGTGATCCAAACCTCATCCTCCCTCTAGGAGGAGCATGGGGAGAGTTAGGTATTTTTTATTTTCAAGTTTTTAAATTTTTTATGAATTTTAAATATAGAGATAGATACATATGTATAATAATTCTAATCCTATGAACATGTCAAAATGCAGATATTGGACCAGTCCACCCTGAAGGGCATCCACGCATGTATGTGCGGCCTGTCTTAGGAGAAGACCAGGGGCTGATTAGGGTTCTTGGGGGGGAGCTGGCCAGGCTTACCTAGAGAGTACCCACCTTATGGATTGAGCACATCCCAGCCATCATGCAGGAGTTTTTGGTTGGTGTACCACCTGTCTAGATATGCCTTTTGAGGTGGGTAGCTAGAGCAATTTTAGTATACATAGATCCTGTTGAGGCTGCTGAAGTCGAAGAGGCTGAAGAATCCAGAGTACAGGGAGACCAGGGGAACCAGGGTGGTCCAGCTTAGATCTAGGGAATTTGATGGACTTTGATCCATATTTTGTATATTTTTTGTATATTATACAGTTATGATTGGATCTGAGGATCAAAGACTTGACCTATATATATGAACAGATATTCACACACACACACACACACACACACACACACACACACACACACACACACATATATATATTGCCGATTTATTTACAAATGTTTTTTATGTGTATGCTGTATATTTTTATGAAAAATGTGTTAAATTCCAATCCAAGATGTAATTAGCGTATGCATCAGTTAATGAATTTTGATTCCTTGGAATATGATTGAATGTAATGAACTCAAAATTTCTTTCCAATAACCTGACTTGCATAAACTGACGTAATAGAATAGGGTTCTGCACCTGATAAGCTCGACTGAGCTGGGAAACCACCAGTTGAGAGTCCAGTCGGACTTCTAGCTGAGTGATACCACGTGACAAAGCATCCCATAGAAGCACAATTACAGCCCTATACTCAGCGACATTATTAGAAGCAGGACCTAAGCAAGTGCCTCCTAAGGCAACTAACTGTCTTGAGGGAGAATAAATGACCCATGCTGCTGAAGCTAGATTACAAGTATGGCGACTGACGCCATCAGCGAAACCTACAAACCTCTCGGAAGACATCTGAAACAACCAGTAGATGCTATAAAACACACAAACTGACATACTAGTGTATATAAAAATACATACAATAAAATACAAGAAAAAGCGCTAAGCCTAAGCATAGTACTTTTTCAGGTAGAGCCCATTTCTAGGCTTAGGCAGCTTATTCCCATCAAAATCAATCAATTCATATGTGCCCTTATTTAAGACCTTTGACACAACATAAGGCCCCAACCACATGGACTTGAACTTTCCTGCCCCCAGGGGTTCTTTGTCTTAGTCCTAGAGCAAAATAAGTTCCCCCTCAGAGAAAATTCGAGTCTTGACCGACTTATCATATTGGCTTTTGACCCTATTTTTATGAGCTTGATTTGTTGTTAGTGCATCTCTATGCTGCTCATCAAGATGTTCTAAATGTACTAGATTTTCTTCAAGCTCTGCCGTATCAGGTAACACATGAATAGCTATTTTCAAGGACAGGATTTCACATTCAACCAGGGTAACGGCTTCTGCTCCATGAACGAGTTGGAAGGGAGAGAAACCCGTAGCAGTTTTTACATTAGTTCGATATGCCCAAAGTGCAGGGTATAGCATGATATGTCAGTTAGAACGGGATGTGTTAATAGTACGTTTGAGGATAGTCTTCAAAGTTTTACAGCCTTAGCCTGACCATTTGCTTGAGGATAGTATGACGATGAATGTTCTTGTTTGAATCCAAGCATAGTAGTCAGTTTCATCATCATGCTATTTTGAAAATGACTGCCATGGTCAGTGGCAATCACCTTGGGTATACCAAACCGTGCTATAATATGATTGAACATGAAAAAAGATGCAGTTTCCCCGTCGGCTTTAAAGGTGGGCATTGCCTCTTCCCATTTCGTAAAATAGTCCACAGCGACAATGATATATTTGTGCCCCCTAGCCAAGGTTGGGCTACTCATCATGTAATCAATCCCCCACTTCATGAAGGGGCCCACCAAGACAACGGGATGTGACCACATTTTTCTGGTGTAAAGCTGACAAGGATGACAGCACTTCACAGCTTCCACATAATCCTTGAAGATCGTGGGCCAGAAATAACCAACATGTAGTATCTTCTGGGCTATTGCTAACCTAGATAAATGACCCTCACACGCTCCACTATGGGCATCATTTAGGACAATCTCCGCTTCCTCATGGGTAATACATTGACGCAAAGTGGAATCTACCCCCCTACGATATAAAGTATCTCCTATGATGAGGTAGTTTTTAGCATGAAGGCGTAGTTTACGTCGTTCCTCCCATGAGGAAGCTGTAGGATACTTCAAAGTCTAGAGATATATAATTATATCTCCATACTAGGGATCAGAGGTGGATATCAAGAAGATATGCTCATCTGGGAATGAGTCTTCTTCAATGACTACATCTTCTTCTATTGGAAATTCTGCTATAAGCTCAGCAAAAACTAAGGATTTTTTAGATTTAGAAGACTGGAAATCCAAGTCAAACTCTTGGAGAATGACTATCCATTTGTTGAATTTGCCCCCAACAATCCATTGGGACAAAACATATTGAAAAGGATTAACATCTGCAACTACTGTGGTGGTCCTCAGTAAAATGCAATGACATAAACTCTGAACAGCATAGATAGCTGCTAAGGCCAATTCATTGACATGGGAGTACCTGAGTTTAGGTCTGGCTAAAGCACAGCTAAGATAGTAAATGACATGCTCCTGGAGCTTATCGTCCTCCTAGACCAGGACTACCCCAATGGTCAACTCGGACATGGCCAGATACAATATAAAATCCCTAGAGTAATCTAGCGGATGCAGTAAAGGAGCTGGAAACAAAGATTTTTTCAATGCCTCGAAATTGAGTTGTGCAGTTTCATCCCATACAAATGGGGTGTTCTATTTTAACAAGTGCATGAAACCCTTGGTAATCTTGGCATAGTTTACAATGAAACGTCGAATAAAATTGGACTTCCCCTGCAGGCTCTGAAGTTGCCTGATAGAAGGAGGAGGAAGATTTACAATGGCCTCTACTTTTAACGGATCCACCTGAATGCCTCTATTAGAAACAATGAACCCAAGCAGTCTCCCTAACTCGACATAGAACACACACCTGTGGGGATTCAAGTGGATTTTATAGTATCTACATCGTTCAAATATCAACCGTAAGTGATCTGGATGGTCAATCCTCTTATGAGAATGTGCAGGAAGATCATCAAGGTAAGGTTTGACAATGGCTTTGATATCATGGAAGGCAAAATTCATTGCCCACTGAAAGGTTGCCCCAGCATTTTTCAATCCAAAGGGCATTTTTTTGTATGCAAAGGTATCCCAAGGACAAATGAAAGCAGTTTTATGTTGGTCTTCCGGTTTTATTTGAATTTGATTATATCCGAAGAAACCATCCATAAAAGAGAAAACTTCACTTCCCGCACAAGCATCAATAATTTGATCTATAAATGGTGTGGGATAGTTGTCCTTAGGACAAGCTGTATTCAAATCTCTAAAGTCGGTACAGAAGCGTATGGTCCCTTGCTTCTTATCAACAGGAACAGGGTTGGATACCCATTCCATCACAACTATGGGATAAATAAAACCGGCTTTTAGCAATTTTTTCACTTCAGCCTTCACTGCCGCCGCTTTACACGGGTTAACAGGTCTCAACTTTTGCCGAATGGGTTTAGCATCAGGGTATGTTCAGATCTCGTGCTCAACTATCGATGGATCAATGCCTAGCATCTCCTCATATGACTAGGCAAAGATGTCACGGAATTCCTTAAACAAGGACGTATAGATTGCAATATCCTCAGGAGATCAGTTTGCACCGATATGTATATTTTCCACAACGTCAGAATTTACAGAGATGTTGATAGGGATAGTAGTGGAAATATTTTCTATATTCCCCTCAACAAACATTCCTTCCCTAGGTAATGGATTCATGGGTATATCAACATCGTCTGCCAGTCTCATATGAAACTCTTGATTCTCTATCCTTCTTAGCACTGGAAAAAAATAGGATCGATGATGAAGATCTTTGTAGATCTTATCACATCTGTACATGGCTTCTAGAATGGTTTCATCAGAAGGTAAAACCATATCTAAACAATCCATAGAATGCAAAGAGTTTTCTTTCCAAGCAGGCAAATAGACTTCTTCCAGGTCCTTTGAGACTGTGAGAGGGTCTGGAATGGGATCAACAGTGGTTTGAGTGATAGCTTGGTAAGCCACTTCCACTATCTATAAGGGCACTTCTGGTTCATGGGGGTAAGGGAGAACCCAAGGATCAGTCCTATCAACAACCGTGGCTATGGACTTCCCCACACTAGTAGAACCTATATAGTTAATTGAGGCTGGAAGATCAAATGTGCCCATCAATGATGCATACATTCCATCCCCCAAGCTCTCAGTAGCAGGTTTCACCTGATCAACCATGGTACAGTAGACTCATTAGACTCCATGGGGCCTTTTCAAGTAAAATTTAATTGGTAAACAGTAACCAACTTCCCTTTGTGTGGAAACACTACCACCTGAAAGACGGTCGATGCAATAGCAGACATGGCATAAGTTCAACTTCTTCCCAAAAGCAGGTTATAATTTAAAGGTGCATCAATCACCTCTACCTCAACAGACAATGCTTTCCCTGCCAGCTTAATTTTAAAATCCGGTAGGATACCATGCGGGTGGAATGACCTCCCGTCGAAAGCAGTAAGTAGGGTGTTTGACGAAACCAGCTCTGGGGATCCAAGAGCTTTCCAACAAGACAAGGACATAACACATGTAGAAGCACCCTCGTCGACAACTGCTCTTCCAATGGTATTTCCACCATGGATGACATCTATCGATAAGGCTACATGGTAAGTTAGGCGAATTTTAACATTAGACAAGTGAAATTTCGCCATGATACTCGATGAGTCCATGCTGCCTAAGGCTGCTAAGAGTGCATCCCGCTGGGCGGGACATCTCTATAACACCTCTAAAGCTGACATTGCACAAGGGGTTTGGGACAATTCTTCAACCACAGAGTAGTTTGAAGCAGCTCTAGCATTAGGGCTATGCAAGGTCTTCTTAAAAACACCTTTCGGTATCTTAGTCATAGTTTCAGCAAGCTTCTCGATCATGAGAGGGTTAGAAGTTTCACCTATAGACTTACCCTTCTGAGAAGTCTTTTTTTCATAGTTTTTATTCCTAGTCTATAGCAAAGTCGGAGATCGAACCATGTTGATATAATTGGGGTCAAGGGCATTTGGAGTGCCCCCTACTACATTAGAATTTGAAGTAGAATTCTGCCCTTGGGGAAAAGGATCCTTCAGGACAGCCAGTTGTTGAGCATTTAGCAGCTTCTGGGCTTGTTCCATAAGGGGGGAAAGATGGGTGAGGTGATCCTCATGGCACAACTTACATGGGAATTTCATCTTTTTCTTTTCTTTCTTGCCCCCATCAGCATTGTTTGCGGGTTTTTGCTTGTTTTGATTTCCCTCCCCTTTCTTTCCTCTCTTCTTTTTCCCACCGGGCTGCTGATTTCCCTTATGATAGGTCTGTGCAAAAACATTTGCATTTTGGGGTGAGGGGGTATCCTTTACTACCTCTGCCATATAATGTTTGATGGATAGCTGATGGAGCTATTTGGCCAAATATTCTACAGTGGGAGAGTTTGCGGACCCAACCACACCATCAGCATGGGGTTTAGGCTTAGGTTTCTCTGCATTGTGGGTAAGCCTCGGTGCCTCAGGTATAATCTCATAAAAGATCCCAAATTGAGAATAAATCAAATCTAATTGTTGGGCCCTAAGGATAGCTTCTTCCTCATTCGTCACTCCTGAAGTGGATATGTCCTTAGATATATAAGGCAATAGGGATTTAAGGAACCACTCTAATAAGAACTCGGGAGGAATAGTGGATTTAATAAGGCTCTTCCGCCTCCTCCACTCTTGGATGTGATCCGAGATGTGGGTAGCCTTGTTCTTCCTGAAGGTAGATAACAAGTCCGTTCCAAAATCATATCAGACCGGAAGCTGAAAGTGGCTAAGGAATGCATTAGCCAAGTCCCAAAAACTACTGAACACAGCAGAAGTCAACTCAATGTACCATTTTGCTGCAGTACTCGTTAAGGTTCTTTGGAATAGCCTCAACCTAACTGAATCTTCATTCAGTGAATTAGAAGAACACCATAAATGAAAAGTGGTGGCATGAGCCCCAGGATCTTCACCAACTTTTCCTTCGAATTTTGGGATGTTCGATGGCAATTTGGTGGGGACAGGTGGCCAAGAGGGATCATGCCTTAACAGGTCGTTCATCAATTTAGACAAATTTGGAAAGTTTAACGTTGCCAAGAATGGAAGGTTATGTCTAATCAGAGCACTAAAAGTACTAGAATAGGGATTAGAGGGACTTGCCCCCAAATTCCCATATGTAAAGGTGGGGTTTCCCCCTGCCGCTGGTTGTGAAGTGGATGGGTTACTTTGGAATGGATTCCATTCGTAAGCCACAGGGTTATGGGTGGGAGGTGCAGTATAAGAGGTTTTGGTCGTCCCAGTCGAACTTGGGGTTTCAAAAATAGGAGCAAGTATCCCTTTGCTAAACAACGAAAAGGGAGAGCTCATGAACGGGGCCGAGACTGGAGTTTGAAAACCTTTCCTAAGAGGGTTAGTGTTTCCAAATTGCACTCCTACATAAGAGGGTGATGGGCCTACGTATGGAGTGGATGGGGGAATATTCCCCCCATTCCAAGGAAATCCCTGGACAAAAGCCAAGGATCCTACCGGACCGCTCTGGGTAGTGTGTGTGAAGGAGGAAGGAACAGTAGGTATACTAGGAATCCCAGTAACCATGCCACCAAAAGCACCTACTAGGCTTATGGGAACCTACGATTGAACCACCCAACTCGCTAGAGTTAAGGGCGTAGTAGGTATGCTAGATCTAGGGGTACTTACTAGGGGAGGTAGTACCCCTTCAATCGAAGTGGCTGAGGTGAAAACAAAAGAACTTTCTCCTGCAGTAGACATTATCCTACCCACAGGGACACCAAACATGGGTGGATCAAAAGGACGAACCTGGATGATCACAGGATCATTTAAGTCAGTCAAGGGTGTATTAAAATTCCTTGCAAACTTGTCAGCCTGCAAGTCTTCTATCTCAACTGTGTTAAAATAAAAATGGTTTTCCCTAAGTTCTGGTTCACCTGGAACTTCACTTACTCCTATCGGTTCAAATGAACTGTCTGTGTCCAATCTCCACCTTTGAGGTGGAGGTGGAGGTTCCAATGTGATGAGAGGAGGAAGGTTTTGCAACCTTCATGACCTTCTGATAGGTTGGTCATCCACGATTGTAAATTTGACAATTTAAACCCTAAGGTCAGCTAAACACAAACAAACAATAGAGTAATCACTACGAAAATTCCTAAATTCTCAACAGTCAGCAAGGGTAAAAGACATGCTTTCCCGAAGAAAGCTGAAGAACAGTTACTTGGCGTCCTTGAAGAGGTTCTTAGGCACAAATGGAGGAATCACCCACCACCCTCCTACACTTTCAACAAGGGTTACCTTCCAAGCCCGTCCAAGGTGAACTAGAAATATCCTTCCAGTTTACCTAGGTATGAACCCTAAATGTCAAGAGACTAGATGCTACCTTAACTATACCAACAATCTGGGGGGATAGTCGCAAGCCTAATTCATACGCATGGGCAAGGTAGCTGAGCCCGAAACTCTGTCTAGGATAGAATCCCCAGATGTGTAAAAATATTGATTTACATTTCGACAAGGAATTAGAGGGTTATCTCCTCAGTCCAATGCCTCCACACGGCCTCATGCTTGACTCCTGTTTGAGAGGAGCTTCCCAAATACTATCGATAAAGAGAAGGGTTTGCCTATCGATTGGCCCACTATGTCTGAATTTTAATACGTATGGGAAGTTTACACTTCCTATCCCACAATTCTAGCCTAAGCTAGTAGGTGTATGGCCCTAAAAAATAAAAATTACTAATAGATTTTAATTACTGCGTTCATTTTAAGGGCTATTTTTACTTAGAAGGAAAGTGGAGTGAAAGACTATGATGTTTTTGACTCGATAAGAAATATAAAAAGCAAAGGTGTATACTTCCAAAGAAAATTATCACTACTAAAAAAACAAGCTTCTTTTCTTTTTGTAAATGTAAATTGATGAAAATGCAACGATAAAGAGAACACTAGACTATATTTTTGTAGTTTTTTGAGATTATATTTTAAAAACTGAAAATAAAACTACTATATGCAAATCAAATGCAAAAGCTTCTAAATGTTTTCTTTTCACTTTTTAAAATGCTCAAAGACTACTATTAGTGTGCTTGAATTAAACTAACTATATAAAGTAAGCAAAGTGAAGTAAACATATTAATGAGACCAAAGACCAACCACCTAAGGAAGACTTGGAACCCTAGCTTAGGCAGACACAATGAAAGGAAATCACTGAGATAAAACAAAGGCAAGTGGCAAACCAAATACTATCTGAAAATAGAATGGGATATAGAGTGTCTAGAACCCTAATCAGTGATTCAGACAACCAATACTTGGACCTATAACCAAAATAGGCAAATCCACTTCAAGTTGCTAATAGAAGACAATCCAAACAATAAGAACTCAAGGGCTTTACAAGAAAGCACAATATGTGGCTAACAAGGTCATCAAACTCACAGTGCAATGCTTATAAGGAAGACCAACCAGCAAACAAACTTTAAAGAGGGACAGGGACAAGAAAACACTAGCCCAAAAATTTCAATGCTCAGGCTTGTACGCAACTGTGTACAAGGGCAACCTGCATACTGTATGCAACTATCCTATAGAGCAACCCACGTACGTAGGCCTCTGTACGTGACTGTGTGCAAGAGCAACCCGCGTACAGGTATAAAATTTTCTAATAAAAAGAAAAAATTTCAAGGTCTTCAAACACCACTCTAAGCATGAACCAAGATAGGACACCACACACAAAATCAAGGCAAAGACTGGGCAATGGTCAATAGAAATAACCCACAGCAGTCTGGGCTCCCCAGCGGAGTCGCCAGTTCTATTGTACAGGAATAAACACCCTTGTAACCTAGGGTCTAGGGTTACCAACTTACTTCTAAAACTTGTAGACAATCAACTTTAAAGTACAGAAAAGGAATAGGAAGAAATGTTGAACTCACCCGATTAACGACGGTTGATCCAAGCTTTCTCTTCTTGCGCTCTGCTTCTCTCCAAAGCTTTCAGGGATGCACCTCCTTCACCTACAAAAAGCAAATTCTCCAAGTACAATCTTATACATGTATATATGACAGGTTAGATAAACAATATATAGAGTGCTTAATCAAAAATATTCATCAACCATGATACATGAAAGAGACTCAACACAAAGTTGGAAGAAGAATTCTCTTTATTAACAATAGTGAATGAGATAAATGTACAACCCAACGCCTGATACAAGGACTCCTCTGCAACCAAAGGACTCTGAGTTCTACTGCTCTAAAGACTTATGAAGATATACCAACAGCATAACTTTTCTCTCCAAGTATGATTGATTAATGCCCTCCCCAAGGCCTCTATTTATACTTTGGGAAATAGAGCAGTTTCGAAGGTTGAGGACGTTGAGACAGTTGAGATAGTTAATGATTAGGGCTCAACAAATCTCCATTAATCATGTTTTATTATTTTTAATGTCGAATGGATGTGTACGCGACTATTGATACTGGAAACCCGCGTATGACACATGAGTTACTATAAGGGAAACCCGTGTATAGATCTGTACACAGGTTGCAATGAGAATAGTCCCGTATAGTACGCGGGTTGTCAAAGAAGATAGTCACTTATGTACGCGAGTTGCTGTGGAGATAGTCACATACAACAATCAACATAAAGAAAGGTAAAATGGCAAGCTAGTTGGATAGTGAATGCATCTCATGTCATGCCCATATAGAGTGCTTAGGCAACCTTCAATCCAAAAGTGTCTTTTTGTGTACCAACATATGAAGTGTCGGCACTCGGATTGAGAAGTGCCATTTGGGTTGATAACAACACCAAAGGCTGTCCTTGCTCCAATAAAATCATCCAATGGCATGAATATTTTCTCTAGTGATTTTTCCATCCATTCATGGTCTTAGTTATCCATTTGGAGATCACATAAGCGAGACACAAACCTGGAAAAATGAGAAATTTTTTATCTTTCGGTCTAAATAAAGTTTGAAGGGTCATTTGGAAATGTCCACCATAAATTGACCACGTGCTGGTAAATTATCCAATGGCATGGGTATGTTCCATGATGAACTGGCCATCTAACCATGGCGTCAGATTCCTCTTTGGTAGTCACATGTGTGAAAAATTGAGATACCAACTTGAGGAAAAATCATTGTTACACATTATGTGAATATGCCATAAATAAGCCTGGAAATATATGTTAACATGTTTTTATTTAAATTGGCCAGCTAAGTCAATTTTATAAAAATAATGATTAATATAATTATGAAATAGAAGAAACAAATTATCAGCTACTTATCAAATAAAGTTAGATAAACCAAGAAGTTTTTTTATTAAGAGGTGCATTTAATAAAAAGCCAATTTCCAGAATTGGAAGGAAACAATTATGGAAAGGATGTGATGCTGAAAATGCATGATGATAAGCTACATGAATAACTAAATGAGGCGGAAGCTTATTAAATAAAACATGGTTTTTTTTAATTAAAATAGAATTGATCCTTAAAAAGGGTTTGCTATTTTATTAAAAACATAGTGACCTTTAATTAAAAAAGAAGGGTTTGTTATTTATTTAGTAAACAGAAAGTTAATCTTTTTGAAAAGGCACGAGTGGAAAAAGGAACAAGTCCATTTTGAAAAGATGCAATAATTAAAAATGAGATAGATAATATATAAACCAACATTCGAGATGGAAGGAAGGTGTCTCAAGATCCCAGATCAAAGAAGAAGAAAGATCAGTCAGAGACAAATAATTTGATATTCCAGAATTGAAGAAAAAAAGCATTCAAGCGTGGAAGGGTGGAGCTAGGGAAGGTTGGTGCCTGCAGGGGAGTAGGTTATTCCTTGTCAATTTGGAATTGACTAAATAGGGGTGTGGGTGCATCCTGATCAGTTGGTGTTGATCCAAAAAAAGAAGAAGACATCTTCCTTCTATTGTATATTGTAAAAACAAGTTTTGCAGATAATAGAAAAGTGTTGGTGGTTTACCTTATTGGGTTCCACGATAAATCATTGTGTCCAAATATTTTTTTACATTTTCTAAAGTAAAAGAAATTATGTTTAAATTTTTGTCACTGATTCACTCCCCCCTCTTGTTAGATTGCTATCATTCAAGCTAGCATTATGATCTTAGGATCTTTAACTAAGAGAATATCATGCACAGCAATAAAACAAAAGAGACAAGAGACACAAAGAATTTTCCTCGGGGAAACCATAAAGGAGAAAGCCCCTCAACTTCCTCAGAGATAGAATCAGCACCAAAATTAAAACCTGAAAACATAAAGATGATCTCCCAACAGCAGTAGTCTCTCTCTCTGATCCCAGTAACTTCTCTCTCACTCATGCACCCCAATGAGTGAATGTGTGTGTGATAAATAGAGACGCTCACTCTCTATTTTATTCTTTTGTTCACTTGAAACCCACTCCAACATGTCAGCCTCACTTAACAATTACTTACTAGAGCCGACATCTCTAGGAGTGTCTAATAACCCTAGTTCCCCACAACTTGTGGGGACTTTGCCTCCTCCAACCAACAAGGAGGGTTATCCTAACACAACGGTGGGGAATATTGCCCTGACTTACAATGACTCACCTAGGTTCGAATTCTCTATGATAGTCTAATAACCCTAAGTCCCCTCCAGGAAATTTAACCCTTGATGAATAGGAGGGTTACCCACAATGACTTGACATGACCTGTTTACATTATTAAATCTCCCGATAGGAACATCAAGGAATGACATGACTCAAATACATTACAGACACATCCTGGAATAAACATCGGGGTACAATACGTAATATATATGGATGAATACATTCTGAAGTTACAAATACATCAACACTCCCTCTTAACTAGGAAGGTATTCTCTCGACACAATTTATCAACACAAGTATTTTTCTCTGTATTAACTGGATCATCATCGAGTCCATGTCATCTTCAAGTCATCTTTATCATCAGATTTGGATCATCACATGAATATCATCACTCGATCTAGATCATCACTCGATCTAGATCATCATCACTGGATCTGGATCATCATCACTGGATCTAGATCATCACTCGATCTGGATCATTGTGGCTAGGGTTTTACCCCTAGCTTGTGTGAATGAGCACCTACTAAGGAGAAGGGACTCCTTAGTAGCAGTTCAGTAAATGTAAATTAAAATGCTAAAACAGAAATATAAACTACCCTAAACATGTGCATGAAACAGAAAAACAAGACATAGAGAATGGCTTTTGTATTAATGTTACCTCCGATGTGAAGGTTGGTGAAGCCCTTTGCACTGATCCAAGAGGATTGATCCAAGCTCCAACTTGCTCCTTCTCTTTCTCCAATGGTGGAAATGGGCCAAAAGGGGCTCTCAAGGTGAAAGCAGTTCAAGGGTGAGCTAAGGTTTCAAGAGCTACTTTGGCAGAGTAAGGGTGCTTATGATTGTGGATGTGAAATAAGGAGTCTCCATCACCTATTTATAGTTTTTCAGTGGTGGAGTGCTGGCCCATGGTTTTGGAAACCATATGGTTTAGGGCAGCTATATAGGGTTTTTTCCTCCTTTTCCTCATTATTTTATATTTTTTCTTCCCTTTTTAGGCTTTTTGGTGGTTTTATGGCCTTTTGGAGGCATTTTAGTGGGATTTTTGCTATTTTAAAGGAATTTTGGATATTTTTGGAGGAAAAAAGGGGTTTTTAAGGGAAATCTGGTAGAAAAATGGACAAATGAGCCATGTAGTGGGGTAGATGAGGTAGTGAACACTTTTTGGGTGTTAACAATCATCATCACTCGATTTAGATCATCATCACTGGATCTGTATCATCACTGGATCTGGATCATCATCCCTGGATCATCACGGGTGCTATCTCATGATTCTTCTCATCATAGGAAGTTCTACAGAGCTAGCTCTTTTTCATGCTGGTTGTAGGCCTAGCCTCCATGTAGGTCTTATTTAGTGCTTATACTGACACTAAGTCAGAATGGCCCACCCAACACTTACATCTGACCATGAAAGGAACACATCCAACACCATGTCAGAAAGGCACACCCAACACTCACACTTTACCATGCAGGAACACATCCCACAACCTTGTCAAAAAGGCCCTACACTCACATCCTATCATGCGGGACCACATCCCACAACCCTATCGAAAAGGCTCACCAATTATATCTAGCCATGCGGGAACACATCCTACAACCTTGCTAGAAGGGCTCTGCACTTACATCTAGCCATGCGGGAACACATCTTGCAACCTTGCTAGAAAAGCTCCGCACTTACATCCAACCATGTGGGAACACATCCTGCAACCTTGCTGGAAAGGCTCTCAACCCTAGGTTGAGGGTTCTTGGTAACTGACCAGGTGCCTCCATTCTCCAAGAGAATGGCATCAGCCCTTATATCTAATCAAGTGCGAACACATCCCTCAATCACATCAGAATGGCCATGCACTCATATCTGATCATGTGGGAACACATCCCATAGTCATATCAGAATAGCCCTCAGTCCTAAACCGATTATTCTTGGTAACTGACCAGGCACCTCCATTCCAAGAATGGCAATAGCCCTTATATTTGATCATGTAGGAACCAAACCTACAGTCACATCAGAATGGCTCAGCACTCATATCTGACATGGAAGGAACCAATCCTCTCACCATGACAAAATGGCTCAGCCCTTACATATGAACATGGAAGGAACCAATCCTCTCACTATGTCAGAATGAATTACGGACTCACCAATTCCCCTTGGAAGGAACCTCGGTTTGGAGAACACCAAGATTCTCCCTGAAGTATTCAAACTTCACTCTAGTTAACGACTTCGTCAACACATCAGCTATTTGTTCATCCGTCGCAACATATTGGAGCTTCACTACTCCTCTCTACACCATATCCCTGATATAGTGATATTTAATCTCAATATGCTTCGACTTGTGATGGAACACCGGGTTCTCCAACAACTTCACACAACTCTAGTTGTCGCAATATATACAAGTAGCATCTAACTAGAGATCAAATAAGTCAGACAGTAGCTTCCTCAGCCATACTGCCTCACAACTAGCTGAACAAGCTACGACATACTCTGCTTCAGCTGTACTCGGTGGCACACGGGATTGCTTCTTTTTAAACCAAGAGATCACACCTGATCCCATACTAAAGCAGCACCCTGAAATGTTCTTCCTATCGATGGCACTTCCTGCCCAATCCGAATCAACATAACCCTCCAGGTTAATCTTCTAATTCGCCTCATACTTGAGCCCATAATCAACTATACCCTTCAGGTACCTCACTACATGCTTTGCAACCATCAGGAGAACATGTCTCAATGTGTTCACAGCAAAGCAAATATCTGGTCTTGTATTTGTCAAGTGCATCAAGGAATAAATTATCTGACGATACATCGTGGCATCAACCACTTCTAATGAAGCATCACTCAATAGCTTCAGTTTTGATGCCATAGGTGTGGTCATGGCCTTGCAGTCCATCATCCCGAATCTCTTCAGGATCTCTACCATATATTTCCCTTGCCCCAGGGAAATTCTGCCACACCTCCATGCCTAGAAAATAGTGCATCGACACATAACAAGAGCATCACTGGTCTTCAGCCTTCAACCTTGAAGCAAAGGTTGGAATCCGCTTTAATCTCAGTAAATCCTAGAGTCATCAGTAATCTATCCATCCTATCATACCATGTCGAACCTCAGGATCTTTTGCAGTCACTTCCTCTGAAGCATCATACTCCCTCTATCTTCCATACTCTATGCACTGAAACATTATGTATTGGAGTGACAAGTAGCTTCCTCTACTACTAATATTCTATGTATCCATCTAGGATCACTAGATACAAATATCCTCTATCTTGAAATTTTTCCAAAAGTTCTTCTCGCACCCATATGTGAGCTTGTCATCCTTTATCAACCTTGTAGCAAAGGTTCATATCTTCATCAAGCTCCTCATGTATGTGTTATCCTGTGGGTGTCTTCTGAACTCATACAAGGCCTTCTTTCATTTGCACACATCATTCTTCCTGTCATGTGTCTCAACTCCCACTAGCTGCAAATGTCTCTTCGTAGTCTATGCCTTCTTTTCATGAGAAGCCTCGTGCTACGAATCTTTCCTTGTATCCCATGACGTTTCCATCTACTGCATGATGGAACTACAAACTTCTCTTCTTGTATCAATACTGCATCGTAGACATCATTCTTCTTGAACCGGTCTTCCCTTTCTTCTTGGTTACTTCTTCATGGCTGGAAGGTTCTGCATCAATGATGTAACTGCATTTGTCATATTATTCTTCATCTTGAACTATCGTCACTTGTTCTTCAGAACACGCCTCATCCTTCTTTGCTTGTAGGTGATAATGTACGCGATCTTTCCTACAAGTCAAATGCATTTGTATTGTTAGAAACATTTTATAAGGAATATTCATAATGGAAAATTCTTATGCATAAATATATGATCATGCAACTATTTTAGCCAATAAAACATTCATCCATATCTCACGAAAAATTTCTAGATGCCTTCCATCTCTACCTAGACAACATTGATATTGTGCACTAATCCAATATGTCAGCAAAGAGGTTTCATTCTAGATAAGTAGCAATGGAGAGTTGTATAGCACCATGAGCTACTTACCCATCACATGCATATTAGTAGTATACTGTCATTAATGCAAACATTATATCATGCATAATACATTAACTAAATATAAACAAATTCATAATAAAACAATATCATGAAATGACAATTGAATACTTATCTTTATTTGTTTCGTGGGTAAACTCCTTCTTGAGCCTTCAGCTTTATCATCTTCTTCATTCATAATAGCATAGTTTCTTATCCAAATGCTAATATGGATAAGAGGTTCTTCAAGAGTTGATTTCTTCATAGGGCCTCATCGCTTGAGGTATCTTCTTTGGATGGTGAGAGCTTGATCTTCAGTTTCTCCCATTTTCTCTTGTCTTATTATGAGTTGAGCTTCTTCTTCTTCCCAGAGTCTGCTAAAAGCAATCACTTCCTTCTAGCAGATATTCCTTGCATGAATGAATCCCATGATCCTGGGAGGCCATTCAAGGTGGCTATCACCACTTCTATATTTTCCACTTCTTCTTTTACTACTACAATCCTGTTCTTTGATTTGAGAGACCCTTGTAAAGTATGACCATATGGTCTCTGCATTCTGGATCTTCACATTCTTCAACTGGTTTCTTAAGGTCATATTCTTATTTATGTTCTTCTCTTCAAATAGCTTGGTCAAGGAATCAAACATCTTTGGTTTCTTTAGGGAAGACACTTTTGGTACAAGTTGATCTGTGATTGAATCAACAATGACCTTCTTGGCCTTGACCAAGTTCTTCTTATGTAAGGATTTGAGCCTTATCTCCCTCTGGAACTAGAACCTCTCTACTTATGTAGGTGTCCAATTCATTTTCTTCAGAGAGATTATATACTTCCATGCTTGTAATTTTTCAACTTATCATCAAGCTGATGTGATAGATCACTTTGAAATGAGAACCTCAAATGAAAATAGCAAAATATTAGATCTTACCGATTTGAGGCGTCCGTCCTGGTTCTGGAGCTAGCTGATCTAGGATTTATTAGAGAAACCCTAATTTTCAAAACATGGAATCTTTTAGACATGATTGGATAGAAATATAGATCTCTTCAAGTTGAGCTGTCCAATGTACTCCTTTTCTTAAAACAGTGGAGGGAAGCTCCCAGATCAGGAAGCCCTAGTTTTCCAATTTCTTCTACAGAAATTTCTAATACTATTTCTGTGATATCTCCACAATTACTACTCCTATGTGTCTGAAACTTTGCACTGAGGTAGCCTCACCTATCCCTATTCCAACACCATAGGTTTCATCAGAATTGGTTTCACCATTTGGGACTTATGATCATGTTCCCAAGGTGACCTGTTTTAGGACTGTTCATAACAATGAAGTTGTACAGACTTCCACGTATCATTGTTTCATCTTCTAGGTCTAAAAATTGGTCCACAGAAATTAAATTCCATTCCATTTCTGGAACATCTTTATAAATTTCATTTGGACCTTTGTATCCCAATATATAGCAATACGCCCCAGGTGTCCTATTTAGGGATGAATCCTGGAAGAAGCTGAAACCCTAACTTGGAGGGATCATATCTCCCAGAATATAGCAAATTTGAGACTAAATTTTGGATAAAGTGTAAATCAGGATTTTATATTCGTCCTTTGAAAGTTTCAGATCCTAATCCTTCTACAATCCCGAGATATAGTGAATGTACCAAAACTTATCAGTTTTAGTATTTAGGGTTTTTCCAGCTCAGGGTCAAACTAGGGTTTGACTTTCCCGGAGTTTCACCCAACCAAAAATATTGACCAAGGTCTCTAAAATTTGATTTTGATGAGTAGGGAAATCCTATTTTGGGCTCACTCAAAAATTCCTCTTTTGTAAGAATCCCTAATTTCCTGCACCAAAAACTGAAATGCTCAAAATCAAATTCTGCTTCGACAAAAAGATGTGCCCTTCAATGGAGATTTAGACTAGCATACTTTTTCTGATGGATTATGGAGAGAGACCCAAAAAGTAAGAAGCACTAGATTTTGTAACTGCACAATGTCTTCTTCTCAGATTAGCTCTGATATCATGTTAGATTTTTATCATTCAAGCTAGCATTATGATCTTAGGATCTTTAACTGAGAGAATAACATGCACAGCAATAAAACACAAGAGACAAGTGACACAAAGAATTTTCCTCGGGGAAACCATAAAGGAGAAAACCCCACAACTAACTTAGAGATAGAATCAGCACCAAAAATAAAACCTAAAAACATAAAGATGATCTCCCAACAGCAGTATTCTCTCTCTCTCTGATCCCAGCAACTTCTCTCTCACTCATGCACCCCAATTAGTGAGTGTGTGTGTGATAAATAGAGAGGCTCACTCTCTATTTATATTCTTTCATTCACTTGAAACCCACTCCAACATGTCAGCCTCACTTAACAATTACTTACTAGAGCCGAAATCTCTATGAGTGTCTAATAGCCCTAGTGCCCCACAACTTGTGGGGACTTTTCCTCCTCCGACCAACAAGGAGGGTTATCCTTAACACAACGGTGGGGACTATTGCCCTGACTTACAATGACTCACCTAGGGTTGAATTCTCTAGGATATTCTAATAACCCTATGACCCCACAACCGTGGGGACTGTAACTCTTGACCAATAGGAGGGTTACCCACAATGACTTGACATGACTTGTTTACGTTATAGAATCTCCCGATAGGAACATTGGGGCATGACATGACTAAAATACATTACAGACACATCCCAAAATAAACATCGGGGTACAATACATAAGATATATGGATGAATACATTTTGAAGTTACAAATACATCAACACCTCTCAGTGACAAGACTTGATCTATCATGAAAGTATAATTAGCTATAAGAAAATCCATAATCGTCTCCTCAACTTGTCTTGATCAAACAATTGGAAAATGTTAAAAATATGTTGGAAATGGATTGAAATCTATTTAAATATTGCATTTCTCTTGTGGTGATGGAGTAGAAACAGTAGTGGAATTATAACAAGTAAACAATGTTATCATAAATGGATCTATGGGAAATTACAAGCCTACGATAAAAATATGGACCTCATTTCTAATATTCACATAGTAGGATTTGTATTGAGTTCAATTGTGGTGATGTAACGCATCATGTTCTGCCAATATCGGTTCCCATAAGATTAATTTATGGGCCAGAGCCTTTAGGTTATATTAAAATATATCACTTAGGTCCTTCATGCAACCTAAAGTGACTAATATAAATCCCTTAAGAGGTTGGTTGTGGTGGTTTGAATCATCGTGTTTGTCCTTGATTGCTTTGAATATTTGTTTATGGGATAAGGCTTGTGTTTATTCACCAAGTTTTGCATAATGATTTTTTTGTGTGATCAACAAGTTTTTCACCATGCTACATTTTATCACTAGTTAATGTCTTTGTCAATGTCGTCATTTTTTCAAACATATGTATTTCCACCTTTCCCCATCCTTTCTAGGTACCTTTAGGTCTTAAGTTCCATCTCACACCATATAAAAAACCTTGTTAGCATGGCCATAAAGTCTCTCTCACCTCATCGTTTTGGGTTCATTACCTCGGTCATTAAATTCCACTCACATTTAGTTTGGATTAATATATATGGTCTCCATTACAGTCTTAACATCAGGCACTATTTAGTGTCCACATTCATATTTGGTTGAGTTATCTCATTAGGGTTGATGACCACTACCCAAGACAATCATCCTTTTAGATTTGTTTAAGGGAATTCTTGTGTCACATACCCCTCAAATACTTATCCCATTATGTAGGATTCTTGTTTATGTAGATTGTTGTAAATTTACATTTTGTCATAGAAATGAAGAGGAAGGGTTTCATTTTTTTAAATGGTTTTTTGTATTGAGGAAAATTTAACATTCTTCACATAGAAGTATTACACTACGAAACACATATTTTCATGTTGATAATGTAGGTACATTACATGAATAGCATATTTACATGGATGAAAGCATAATCACATTAATAGTATAATTGCACTAAAGTTATAAACTTTAAATTAGAGATTTCATGTATTCATACTCATTGGTGATATTATGAAAATGGATTCTTTGGCTTGAAGAAAATATTTTCTCCTTGTAATAAATCTCAAAATCTGCAAAAGATGTAAATTTGTTTTTTGTGATCTATAAGGAAAGTAATGGAAGTGATTGTTGATATTGGTAATATATGATACATACTGATTAGGATTGCAAAGTGTTCAAATTATTTTCATGCAGTTTCATTTCCTTGTAATTTACATTCACTTGTTGTACACACCACTTGTGCACACATGTTTCACACCTAAATATAAACTTCACTTGGTTCATTATCCCAAGTGGATCCTATAAATAAACTATAATCTAAACACAATAAATTCCTCACTTAAGGGCCAAAAATAGTTTTGTATCTAGGTTAGAACTTTGGGGATATGAATCCAAACAATTTCCCAAGTCATTATATAACTGAGACATAGTGGTTGACTTTCTCAATAGCCAAAATAATCTAGCAATATAGGACATGGTTGAGTCTAATTTATGGGTGGGACCATCCTTTCAAGGTGGTAAGTGGCTATACTAGAATTGGATGGTTGAGTGGTTCACCTTCCCCATTCAATACTGAATATCATCTAGATCATTTCCTTTGGGATAATGTTGTATGTAACTCATCTAACGTGTCCATCAACAAGGTATCTTAGCATCCATTCTATTTGGCCTCTTACCTAGAGGTGATTGATTTAGGTGGAGGGACACCTAGAGCAGATAGCAGTGAGTGGAGACTATCTATATATTTGTTCCCTTTTATATTCACCCATTGGACTATATATGATTGATGACCCTAAATATGTGATTTGGTCTTAGGGAATACCCAATTAGTATTTTTAATTTTTCTTTGAATGGGACTTGACATCTCGATAGTTGAAAATATTTGACATATATTTTCTTTTTCTTTTAATTTTCTTATTACATATATGTTTTAGGGATAGCAGGTCTTTTCTTTTCCTAGGTTGTTCTTTTCATTTTTTATTCTCATTACTAGATTAGATCACTTCTTGCACCCATGTTGAACTTGTTATTTGATTTAATACCATTTATAGAGTTGATATTATATGATTGGAGTAGTGTTTACATTTGATTTATTTGTAGATATGCATTGTTGGATGGTTGTCTTGGATCCTATCATTGTAGATCCCCCAGGGTATACTCTTGCAAATTTTGAGGTCATCCTTTTTTGTACAATTTCTTATAATGCACCATTAGCTATGCAATTTGTGCTCTAATTTGATGCCTTCACATTCACCATATTACTCATCTAAGTCATCATTTTTAAAATCCTCACGGTATGGATCATCTCCACCTCCCCATTTTGCTGGCACCATGGTTATGTTCAAGTTCAAAACCTTTCACATTCACTATATTACGCATCGAAGTCATAAAATTTTGATTCCTCACAGTCTGTATCACCTTCACCTCCCGATTCTGTTAGCACCATGGCTGGTAGTAGCCCCACTTATGATAGTATTCTCATTTCCAAAGGAATTTGTGTTTGAGGGGAATCCATGTCTCTGATGGAATATTTGTTTCTAGTGGTGAAAGCCCCCCTCTTTATGGTGAAGGAACCATCAGTGGTGGTACCACTAGTGAAGCTATGACTAACACCACAGTTGGTCCCTTTATTGAATATCCTAATGTGTGACTTTCATTCATGGATAGTATCAACCTTTGAGATATGGTGATACTAGAAAATGATCCCCACTATAGCCAAGAACATAGCATAATAATGTCTAAAAAAATGATGAAGAATCCATTCTTAAGGCTCAACATTGACTGGAATATCCCTTAAAAAATTGTTTTTTGTTGGTTATGGTTGTTTGTTAGATAATATGCACTCTATGATTCTTGTTTTCCATTGTTAATTTTTTTGAATTATTATCCCCTTGTTTATTATTCCTATTAAGAAATGACTTCGATTCATGGCTACTCTAAGATTTTTTAATTATCTCAGAGTCTTGTAGGTGTTGTCAAACACGTATCTATCAGATCTATCTTCTAAGATTGAGAATAGTTTAGGAGCAATAGGGAAAAGTGAGACATCCACTTCATGTAACACTAAATTTTGTCTTGATGAAAGAATATATCACATTTCACCATCATCTATACATGGTCTCAGGCTATTTTCCATGGACGATATAAGGGCCTAAGATGGTGGGGTAACTAAATTGATGGAATATGTTGGGATATGTTACAACTATCGACTTTGGATTAGGCTTGCACAATTTATGAAAATCATGTGTAGATATGCAGTTCCTGCAAACTATTTTCAAATAAAAGACACCCATGAAAATAAAGCAGAAACTATATACATTGATTGAAGGCCAAAAAATTCTGTGAATATAGTAGGGTTTATAAATAGTACACAACCAGGAACAACTAGAAATCCTGCCAATTGTGACTTTGAGGTGCATGAAGGAAACTGCATAGTGGTATGTGTAATAAAAACAATAGTACCAAGGGAGGAGTTGGTTATAGATTATCATTTGAATCAAATATTAGAAGTGTCAAGCCCTGCAATCATTGGGGTAAATACATTTTATTCTTTACATATAGCACTGATGCAATGTTTCATCCTCTACATGAATCCCTTTATGAATTATGTTGTAAATAATCTTATTTTGAATGTTTTGGTAGGATGATCATGGGAAGGCACCTTTGCATACTATATAGCCTCCTCTAAAGTTCTAGCTTATTTTGATTTCTTATATTTATTTAATTTTTTTGTTTTTCTAAAATTAATGTTATAATAAAATTTACGTTCTATAAGTGGGTACGAATCCACCCATGATCCAAATGTGGGTGATTATTATTATATATTTATTGATGATCAAAGCCCATGAGAAAGTATTTGTAATCTTATACAAAATAAAAATCTATAATTTTTTTCAATGTTTGATTTTGAATCACCTGAACAACTGCAAAGGAGAAAGATTGTGTTTGATAGACTAAGGTGATTGTGAATAAGCTATAAGTACATTTGTCAATTGGATCATGTTCAATATTTTATAGTTTGATTTAATTTTATATTAACTTAGAACATAAACTGAAATTATTTGGGATGGGAGCATCTGATGTTTCCTCAATAGAATGAGCCTCACCAGCTTGTTGTTGGAAGTATCCACACAACAAAACATGTCATTCTAGAGCATTCCTCCCTACCGCTAGTAACATATCCATGAGATTATGTCCATCCCTACCTCCTACTCAAATTGTGTCGTATTCTCCCCCAATTCCTACTAGTATGATGCCTATGTTGGATACTATTGTATCAACTTCCGGTCACTCATATGACACCCCTACTCATGGAACAAGTGCTCCCCATGAAGGTGTTAGTGGAAGTGTTGTCCCCATTCCTAGTTTAGGTGAAGCATTTGACATATTGGTCCAAGTTAAGAACAGTAGGACACTATCCATTGATATTATCATGGACAAAAACTTAATGCCATTGAAGCTATAGAAACTCCCAAGTAACTAACAATGCATATATATCCCATAATGTTACATAATTGTAGTAATTTCTAATTAATTATAATATTATTGGTTTGATAGGAAATAATATGTTTTGGAAGTTCCTACAAGAGAGGGATTTATCTCTTTCTGGTGTAACCATTTGTACCATATATAACCAACAACCTTCTCATTTCAAGAAGGAGATTGTAGATTCATGGTTGGCCTATTTTGAGATGTTTTAAACCAATCACAAGTTACAACTATTACAAGTAAATATTTTAAAACGATAAGCAATTTAAATTAGTATGGTATTTTTATAAAGTTCAACATAAAATTAAAGTTGCATTATCTAATGCCCTTAAATATACTTGTAGGATTAAAGATACACGTAAGGCCATCCAATATAGGTTAGAGAAGCATGACCAACACAAAGTTGTCTAGGGTGGATACTTGAAACTGTATACCCAACTTGTAAGTATGAAAATGATTTTAACCTCTTATTACTATAAAATATGCAACATGCTCATTATTGACTTATTTTCGAATGTTAGGGGGATTTCATGAAATAATCTCCCACATAAGAATAAAGGAAAATCACATTCAAATGTGGGTTTCATTTTGTGATTGGATGTGTCCAAGATGGGGGGGACTAAAGACCAAAAAAATGTTGGTTTTGAAACATGATACTAATTTTTAGCATCATTTCCAAAAATAAAAGGATGTTTTCTACAAAATAAAAAACCTATAATTCAATGTTTTCACTTTAATAATGTAGGTGAGATCAAGCAACACTGATGCTAGAGGATATCCATAGACTCATGATGATACTATGATTATATAGTTATAATATTTATGAGATATTGAATTTTAATATTACATTTCATATAATTACAACTTTCATTTTCATTTAGGGGTAGAGGTTGTAGGTGAGGACAAGAAGAGAAGAAGAGGTGAATGCGCCTCAGACATGGCCTCTCCACATCAAGAAGGTAATAAATGTTTATTTAATATATATTACCACTAAACAATTGTTAAATGTTGATTTAATACTAACACAGAACATTTATTCTGAATATTAATTATATATCTTTTAGATTTTTTATTGTGGACGTTGGTCCAACTCAATCTATTCATGACAAAAGATGTATGTTGTGCTCCCATGTTAGGCAGCATGAATCAACAAAGCCAGGCCAACAACGCCCACCAAACACATTTTGTACTTTGATTTTTGTGTAATGAACTTTGTTTATATGATGCATTTTGATGATCCAACAGTGTTGTAGACCATATGAACTACGATCACCATATCTATGGATGTTTGGATGACATAGGTATTGATAATTTCTATTGAATATTTTCTTGTTGAAAATTTTAGTTATTTATTTATTTTAAATTGAATATTATGTTTCTAGTATAGATTTTTAGACTTTATTGTCCATCTAGAGAGTGCAAAAAAGGTCTATTAAAAGTGTTTCAACATTATTCCAAATATGTAACTTCATAATATGAATATGTTAGATTTACACCACAAGGACTCAATGAGATGAACTATCACTTTCTTTACTCACATAAAATTTCATGGAAAATTAAAATGACTTCCATGAGAGTGACGTCAAATGCTCAATTAGGCACTTGCTTCAATAACTTGTCTTGAAATAACTCAGAAAGAAGAATGGAGACAAAAAAAGTGACAAGACTAACGAATGCCAATAAAAAAGCATCTCTCGCCTCCCCATTTCTTATAAAGTGAGTGTGGAGAGTACTTAGAGAATTTATTGCAATATAATGAGTGAAAATGATAAGAATTGAATGAAGGTTCCCTTATTTGTGCATAATCAAATAATTATAGATAAATATTTTCAATACAAGACACTCTAGGTGGGGTGCATTAGTGGTCTACCAATCATAAATGAAATCTATTGAAAATAGCCATTAGTTCCTCCAAGATAACTCCTCTAATGTGGGAACCCTCATGTACTAACAATATCTTGTGTGAAAGGACTAGAACAACTTGTAGGTGGAAAAAAAAAAAAAATTAAATGGCACTAGAGAGAGTTTGAAGATACTCCCTAGTTTTGCACATTCTTAGTGATGATATCAACAGTAAAGATGGACACAAAGCACACTAAGAAAATTCCCATGTGGTTTTTAAGAAAACCAATTGTATAAGCACACAAGACTCAATCTAGAACTTTAACTCTTGAATATAAATTCTCAATAAATTCACCTTGGATGATCGTATACAAGCTTGCAATTCCTACCTAATAGTAGTGAATTTTAATGCAAAAGATAACTATTTTCTTTCATAACAACATCAAACCTTTTTCTAATAACAACTACCTCAAATAAGTAGGTGTAACAACAATATTTAAGAATCATAGAGTATAAAGCATGGATGTAATAGTTTAAAAAACATTAAGCTCAAATATTTGGCCCATAATAGATTATGTGAACTGAGCCAATGTATCCTCATTACAGGAATAAATTTTCACATTCATTCTTAAATAACTCATTTTCCTCATTTTTTTTACATAATATGCTTACTCTGATCCATATGCTTATATTCCTACCATGTAATACTATCTTGTAAGCCCAATTTTTTTTTTTTAAGGAAACACTTTCTTTCATATCTGACCTAGACTAAAAGCAAAACCCTCCAAAAAAAATTTATGCTTCTAACAACTTACCTATAATGAAATGTTGAATGCATGTCATCACCTTTTTCAATGTGATGGAGATGAGTGCAGGAATCAGGCCAACGAGGGGTCAGTGTTGGGTGAGGAGTGAAAGTGAGAATATGGAAAGGGAAGGTGAAATTTGGAGGAAGAATAATGGCATGGTTAGGGAATTTGTATGGAGTCTGGATGATGGGAGGAGAGAGGAGGGGAGCGCATGAAGGAAAGGAATTGTGTAGGGGAAAACATGATAGGATTTAGGAGAGAAGGAAGGGTAGTGCATGTGGAAGGTCATTGTGTGGGAGTAGTTAGGTGGAGGGGGTTGGAGCATTGATAACGTAGAAGAAATGCATGGTAGGAGTGTGCAGGGGGCATATTTTTAGTGAAGAGAAGCATTGGAGTGTAAAGAAAAAAAAATAGGGATGGAGTGGGAGAAGAGTGTTGTGTCCAAAATCCTCTTATTGGTTAAAAAATAGATCCAGAGAGACTCTGACTAAGTGTGGCCATTAGTCAAAACTAGTAATATGTCCAAGAAGGGATCTGATACCAAACAAAATGATAAAAAATGCTTCTACCAGAATAACTTGCGTAAGTAACACATATACTCCATGAATGGACAAGGTAATAGATAATTGATGATAAAAATAGTTTTACAAAGATACACAAGGATTGTATAAATACCCATGTAAAGGTTTCCTTGGTGATAAGACACTACCTTTCATAAGGTGTGTTTTCATTTAATTATTTATTTATTATAATTATTAACATTTATTAATGTTTATTTATATAATTTATTCATTACAGTCATCTCATATTAAATCCACTAAATATGTTCTACAATTTTATTAATCTCTTTGATACATAATTTTGTTACGGTGTTAAATTGCATTCTAAATGTTCATACCATAATATATTTGGCAAACTTATGAACTTCATATGTACCTTTATTTGTAAATAAGGATGAAATGCATTCTAAATGTTCATACCATAATATATTCATCAAGCTTATGAACTTCATATGTACCTTTATTTGTAAATAAGGATGAAACACAATCATATATGTATGAATTTTAAATGTTTTTAACAAAGGATACTATATGTCATCAATATTTTGTATATGGTAACAATTATCGAACACATGCCCAATGTTGTACTTTGTGATTGAAATTTTCCATTTTTTTATAACAATATTGTTTTCTGTATGTAAATGGGATTAATGTATCGATGTGATTTAATACATTATCTACATCGAGGCATTCACTCTTTAACTACCACCAAGGTGTTTCATGTGGGGAACGCATCATCATCATCATTTTTTATATAACAACAATTTTTTCCATGTTGAAAGGGGATTAAAGCATTGGTTATTTAATATTGGAACTACCCCAAGGAGTTTCATTTTTCTTTTATGTTGTGTTTCACAAACCCCTAGTGGGGATTCTACCTCCACGAGAAGAAATAACATGAGATCGTCCTAAAGGCGTTACACCCCATTCACTCTGATTACAAAGCTATCCAGATGGGGACACCAAGTGATGCCCTCATATATCAATGTATAACCACATAAGGATTTGGCCCCAGGACCTTTTCCTCACAACTTAAACCACTCAACCTCTTGAGCTATCCCACAAGAGTGTTTCATGTGATGAATGCACAGTCATTTCCATTTTTGTATATGACAACATTTTTTACAGTTTTGAAAAGGGATTAACACATTCACTCACTATTCAACTGTGGCATCGTGCATTCACTATCAAATTGCATTGATGCATTCACTATTCAACCGCATCGATTCATTTGAATTTTACAAAAGCATCGATTAAAAACATATGCTAAAACATCCTCCCACCCACCTCCACTAGAGCCCTACACTATAAACATGGGACCTTTTTTTAGTGTCTTCCACTATAACCTTCATTAGAGGGTGTCTTCCTTGTAGTGTTTGAGGGATCACTATTTATGGGCACCCCCCACCCCTCAAGAATTAAAGGAGAGTACAATCATTCGTTAATATTTTTTTGGGATTTCCTCACTCTAAATGACCTAATAATGGTCAGTTGGTTCCAATATATAATATATTTCTTAGCTAGGGACATGGACATTGCTATATGATATTTCCTCCCAATTGAGGAATACAAACATATATCTATGTCCAATTCAAAACCTTCGTAATATTCCTCCCTATTTTTTAGATCTCAAAAGATAGAATGGATTCAAGACAGTTTTTTGGGATTTCTCTCTATGTTCCAACGAAATATTTGGTAACAAATTTACCAAACCATATTTCTCTTTCTTGATAGGGTATGAATCTAATGTATATTGTATAGTGTCTTGATAAGGTATCCCAACTTGGCTAAAAGAAACCCCCACATGAGGCCCTACTTTCGAGGATAAAAGATGGGAATCCTTAATTGAGAAAACTTCAACAACAATCCCTTCCAAGAAGTGATATATGGGAATGATTGTTGGGATATTATAAACCCACTTCATATTTAGGATATCAATCTTTAATCATTATTGATTAATTTCCTACCTACTAACCTAGATAGTTGGCATCCACTTGCGCCACTTGGTCAACACTTTCCATATATACCCTAGGAGAACCTTTATCTTGATTCTGGTTAGATCCTACCAGCTTTATTGAATTCAAGAATTAGCAACTGCGCTTTCCTGCAGATTCTATCTTATACTACTTTTATTCTTCTTTTCAGTGCATAAGGTAAAGCTAGTTAACTATGGAACTGCTATCTTTTGTTTCCAACGCATCCTCCATGATTTTATCTCCATATTCCATGATTAGCACGTGTTTCCATCACTCATGACAACTCACTCATGGTTTATCCAATTCGTGAGGTCCTTGACATATTTGGAAAGTTCTTTAGACACCTATGGGGGTTTATCATATTTGGTAAGTCATGTTTATGAGCTAGCATTAGTTGTCTCCTAAGTAAATCGAATTTACCTGTGAAGGATGTATTATTTATGGTACACTATGTTGATCAATAATACATGGAAAGATATTGGATCATTCTTCACTTCTCTTGTATACAGTCTTACTATTTATCTCTCTATTTTTCATTGTGCATGCTTGTGAGAATTATATCTATAGCTAGATATACTTCATGTGTTTTCTTCTTAGCATCATAGCTTCTATCTCTACATGGTATCATAGCTATCATGCATGGTATCAGAGCCATAGGTTGTCAATTTTATTAGATTGCAAGGTTTCTTAAGTTCTACAAAGTTGAGGAGCTATCATTTCTCTCTATCATACCACATACAGTCTCATATTCCTCTCTAAAGAAGAGATTGAATTGAGCTTACAATTTTTTCTCCCAATTTTATGTGTGCAAATTGCAGAGAGTATCTTCTTTAGCACATCAACATCTCAGTATGGATTCTTCTTCAGCTATGATCTTGAATCCCTTCAACTATCATGAATGGAAAACCAAAATTGGCATTCTATTGCGCAGTAAGGGACTCTATAGAGTTTTTATGGCTTTAGAAAATGAACTAAAATTTGTTGTTGAGAAAGCTAAGTGGTATAGTTTGTATGAAGCATATGGATTTATTTGGCCCTCTATTTCTCATGATCTACTCTTTCATCTAGATGGTTTGACCACTACAAACCAACTATGGACCAAACTTGAGTCTCTCTTTGTATTTCAAGATGAGATAAGAGCACATTAGTTGGAGAATGATTTATTCTCGTTGAGTCCAAGAAATTTCAATTCTATTGAAGGATTATTCACCAAATTCAAGTCAATCATTCCATTTCTCAAGCAATGTGGGATTGAGAAAAAAGAATACCAATTAATCATTTTCCATCCTATCAAAATTGGGTCTAGAATACTCATATTTTGTGTCTAATTTTCATGCTACTAGGCTTGCTATTTCTAATTAGAAAATTGCTTCTTTGAGTACATTCTTTGATTCACTAACAAAGGAGCAAGATAAATTGATACAAATGGGTGCTCTTAGATCCTCCAAGAGAAAGGATCATTCTCTTATAGTTCAAGGAAAAAAGAATACAAGATCAAAAGAGAAGCAAATTGTGAAAGAGAAGAACCAAATTCAAAAATTGAAGATGAAAGTTTGAATCCTACTGATGAAGGTTCAATGAAGAAAGTCAAGAAAAAAGGAAGTACATACAAGTGGTCTTATTGCAGCAAGGGATTTCATCCTGAGAATAAATTTTTCAAGAATAATATGGACATCATGTCTCAGCTACTTCAGAATCATAAAATTGAAGTTCTAGATGATCTAGAGAAGCTCGTTGATTCCTTAAAACACTGTCATGGTGCGTAGTTCCAAGGTGATATAAACTATGCCTTGATCTCTAGAGTTAAATCCTTTCCTCCCATATATGATATAGATTTAATTTTTGATATATCAGAATCATAAATATCATATTCTTTCTTAGATAATCCACCTATCATTCTCCTAGATTCATCTCCCAATGATTGTGATTTTTCACTAGATCCCGACTTGTCTTTAAGCATATCTTCCTCACTTCATTCTAGTGATTATAATTCTGATTTAGAATAATATTTTCAGGCTGATATGCTTTTTGTGACATCATCCATACCATCAACCATATCTCAAAATACTCCTAAGACTATACAAACCCAAGTTCACTAGTTGCTTACTCATTGGTTTCTTATGCAGTGTTACTTATATCAAATGGTTTCAAGTCTTGTCTATTTTTCACTGGTTGGTAATCCCTGACCTTAGTCATCATTGGACATATTTTACACATGTCTGTATCAATTCTAAATATTTATGGTTCATATATCAATTCCATCCATCATGTAGATTTTTATACTCGTCAATTTTTCGCCACTTGCTCAAACTTTTCCTACTCTAGCCCCATATCCTCGAAGGGACACTATAGCTTTGGTATTTGTTGTTCCATATGATAATATTTCTGATATATCAGAGTATTTTCATCCTCATATAATATTTGGGAAGCTTCAACATCAGATTGGAATAAATATATGTGATCCACATCACCATTTTGTAGCTATACAAGGAACTGATTATGTAACCAATTGTCTTAATTTTTTTACTCTGTGGGAAGGAGTATGCACATATCTCTTTTCCTTTTCAAATTCTGTTTCCATATCATATTTTGTTAGCAGCAATAAGTATTCAGATAATTGTCCTACTTCATCAGATGATGAGGAGTCTCTCCTCTTCTTTCTTGTATATTCTAGACTCTAGTGCATGGTCATGGAGTCTACAAACTTCTTCACCGGGTCTTTCACCGAAAGCAGTTATGTAACATCTCCAAAATTTTATAAATAAATTAAAAAATTATTTGAAGGTATAAATATGATTACATAATGAAAAAAAATCACATTAACCCTTTCATTTATTATTAAATTTGAGTTAGTGTTTTGTCTCGTGACCTCTAGTTACGACAACTGATAAAAATGCAACTTACCGATGTATTGAAATAGTTTTATTGTTGTTCAAGTTGTAAAAGGTAAACAATGTTCATTTATTGACAGTTATAGCTGAATGCCTACCTGTTATGTTTTTAAGGTACTTTCCCATCCTATTGTGATGCTAGGAGTATGGGTTTATAGGTCTTACTTAGCTCTGAAGCTAACGCAAGACCACAAATTCTTTATGTGGGTTTAGCAATGGAGAGCTTAACATTTTATTGGTAACACATAACAATCATATCTAAAACAACAAGGGTTGTTCTAAGCCAAGGGAAAATCAAACTTTCCCTAAGTACTAAACTAATCTCTTGACTAAACAGTGTTTCTTCCTACCATATGATAAAATAGCATAACGATAATGTGATGGCATTGGAAGTGATACACGATGGTATTCGAAACTATGTAGTTTGGATAATAAAAAAATTCTTGGTAGCTTTAATGGTGCCACTTAAAGTAATATGGATTTCCAGTTGGAAGTACTGCATTCATTGAAAAACCCTAGGGGTTTTACTGTGCCTCGTATTTTGTTACATGTCAGGAGTTTAATGTGCTTCATATTTTTTTGGTTTGTTGTGGTGAAGCTCTATCTCTTCACTGTGAAGGTGCTGACCAAAGAGTCGAGGCTCTTTATCCTTTAGGCTCTCGACCTCTTCCTGAAATACGACACACCCAAAACTTCTTTTTTTTTGCACCAGTCCATTGCGATGGCTTGTCTCCTTGGCCAGCACGTGGTTTTCTCTTCAGTGTTAGTTTTTGTGGTTTTCTGCAAGGGATTTGTCACCATCGTCTACTTTGCAGGGTAATCCTCCTATGGTTATGTTTATATTATTTGTTGTTTTAATACGTGTATTTGAATCTATAATTTTACCTATGTATTGCTTATTTGAAGGAGGTTTTGACCGGTGGTCGTTGCATTGGAGAAGAGCCTACCTCTACGAAGAAAAGAACCCTCATTTGGGTGAGATCTGTACCCTGCACTATTTGATCCTTGTGGAACTATGGCTTGTGGCTCTGTGGCTCCATGGCTCTGTGACTCTGTGGCCAGCATTTTCATGTATCACAGTTATTCTCAAGTTTTATTTCACTGAAAATGGTAAGCCCTCTCTATGTTTTTTCCTTGAGGCATTTATAGTTAGTTTTGTAGAAGGCATCCTTTCGACCATGGAGTCGAAGGGATTGTAATGTATTATGCTTATTTAATTTTTCTATGGATTCTAGCTCTTACAGGGTTTTGTGAACAAAATGTTTAAGATTGTTAAAAAAAAACAATAGGCTGCTAGCTTGTGTGAGAAAATGTATCGATCATTTTTCAGTTTATTGTATCTTTGTAATTTTAACTATTTTGAACCTTCAGTTCTATCCAGTGATGGTTATTATGGGCTTGTTCTAATTACACAATTATTTTAGACTTGAAACGTTAATAATACTCTGCAGATTGTAAATGTTTTGATTTTTGATATAAGAAATCTCGTGAGGGTTTTTACTGCACTTTGGTCAATTTATTAAGGTTGTGAGGCCATTACATTGCGTAGTTCATTTTTCAATTTATGGTATTGCTCTATCAAGCGAACGGTGGGATGAATTT
This sequence comes from Pseudotsuga menziesii, assembly GCA_001517045.1. NCBI lineage: Eukaryota > Viridiplantae > Streptophyta > Pinopsida > Pinales > Pinaceae > Pseudotsuga > Pseudotsuga menziesii. The sequence continues at coordinate 170,776 of LPNX010574323.1, forward strand.
GTTTGGAGCCATAAGGATTTTGCGTTGAATATGAAAGGAATATCGATTCTTTTGTTTCTAACTAGTTGATTACTAATGAATAGACCTTCCCTTATGGGATTTGAACTCTTGTTCTAATAGATTAGTGGTTTGGAAATTTTAATAAACAGTTTTACTACTACGTGAAGAAATCAATGGATAGTTTATACTCGTCTATGACCTTTATCTCTTTGGATTTTTTATAAAGTTACGTAGATTTAAACTTTTGTTTTGGATGAATAGCCTCGACAGGCTTTGGTTTGGTGACCTGTTGATTACTATACAATACAAAACTTGTTTATTTTTGCTGGTCATTGCAGATTTTTCCAAGGTTTAGTTACTCTATTTTTAAATTATTGTTCTAAAACCCTAGATTATTCTAACTAAATGGTTTAAATTGTTTGACTAAATTCGAGTTGTGGCTTACCATAAACTAAATGATCCCTTTGGCCATATTATAATAATATTGTGAATATAGATATATATACATATAATTGTTTAAAACCCTAAATTAACTTCGGTGGAAAATATAAGCCTTTCAATAGTAATGGAAGTTTTATATAATAGACCTTTAGTAAGGATAATACTAGTAGAAACTTTAAAATGTAACTCTCTCCTTAAATATTTTTATTAGATAAAGGACTTGTAAGTTTTATGAATTACATATACTGTACTATCCTAGATAATTCTATCAGCTAATAATATGTGATAAGAGTTAATTCGATTTCAAGGTTTACTTAACAATGATTATATTAATCTAAGAATGTAATGAGATGAGGCTTTAGGAAAAATAGTAATTTAAACTCAGAAACTGGTTATGGAATTATATGTAAACATGAACATATTTTATCTTACAGAATATTATGATAACCTTCAATGTGGTATTTAAATTTATGAAAACAAGAACTCTGGCATCCTCTACAATATTACATAGAAATTAAGATCTTCCTAACCTATTCCAATTTAATAATGATTACTTAGTTCAGAGAATTCCTTAAAATTCTCAAACCTGCAAACATAGATATGAAATAATTTCAATTATAATAAATGAAACATATTAGAACCTAGATAATTGTAGAAGGGGGACAAACACCCAAAGAAGATCGTTCCTCCCAACTGTCTCCTGAAAGCAACCAAGATCATTTGCTTTAGGACCCCCAACCCTGTTCAATGAACCACCAAGACGAAGAGGTTGTGTAACAAACCACACAAAAATATCTGCAACTTAGAAAAATCACTAGCAGACTTAACTCTCAGCAATTTCACTTTAGCTATCCCCTCATCGAATTCCTCTTGTGTGCCTGAATTTTTAGTTTGCAGCAATTCACAAGGGTCTAATCACTTGGAATAGAATATATTGAGCCTCCTTCTAAATTCAATGGTATTTATAAGATTGCCTAGGTATTTGGGTTAGTTTTGTAATTAAATGAGCCACCTACTCAGTTCCTCTTCTTTGGGAACATGACCACAATTTTAGATATTTTTCCTCGTGCAACAGCTAGAAAGTGAAATGCTAATGCTGCCACTTGTCATTTGGCCTTCTACAGCTGCTCATTCCTCCTAGCGGTTCAGTGATCACTCTTCAACAATATTTTTTGGATAGGTGTCTCTCCTTTTTAATTATTTAAATAAATAAATATCCAGTTACAGCCATCCTTGACCATCCTTGGTCATAAAAACTTTACAATAACTTTTAACATAATGTTTTCTCAAATAAATAAAAATATTTATTTTTTAGTTCTTGGAACATAATTGGATATGGCTCCTGCATATGACTCTCCAATTCCCAAGTTGATTCATCTAGACTGAGGTTCTTGCATTGCAATTTTACCTATTCAATGGTGCAATTCTGGACAAAACTTTCCCTCCTGTCGAGAATACATTCCGGTTCCACTTGAAAATCTACTTCAGGGTCTACCTGAATGACATTCCAATCAATCATATGAGTGGAATCAAGCACATAATTTTTCAATATGGAAACATGAAATACATTATGTATTCTAATATTAGGTGGCAGAGCTAACTGATAAGCCACTGGTCCAACTCTCTCCAATATTTTAAACAGTCCACAATACCTCGGTGCTAATTTAGCACAGCTTCCCAACTTAAAGGAGCTCTTTCTGAGTTTTACCTTGACAAACACATGCTCAGCTGTTTATAATTATTTATGAATTCTTTTAAGGTCTACATGACTCTTTTGGTTGTCCTAGGCAATTTTTAGATTGCTTTGTACCTATTTCACTACTAGTTCCAATTATTTTAACAAGTCAGGTCCTAACATTAATCTGTCAACCGAATTACTCCATGAAATGGGAGTATTACATTTACTACCATACAATATTTCAAAAGGACTAAGTTTAACTAAAGCTTGATAGCTATTATTATATGCAAACTCGACTAAGTGCAAATAATATTCTCATTTCTTTAGATGATATCTAACATACATCCTTAACATATCCTCTAGAAATTGATTTTCTCTTTCTGTTTTTCCATCCGTTTGTGGATGATAAGCAGTACTGAAATTTAATTTAGTATCTATTCCTTTAAACAACGACTTCCAAAAATTACTAGTAAACTTAGGATCTCTGTTAGAAATGATTACCTTCGAAATTCTGTGCAGCTGAAAAATATCCTTCATAAAGATGTCAACAATGTTAGCATCCTTATATGTAGCTTTAATAGGTATAAAATGTGTTTGCTTACTTAGTTTGTATACCACTACCATTGTACAATCATTTTACTTCTAGTTTTTGGGTAATCCAGTTATAAAATCGAGACTGAAAATTTCCCATTTCCAATCCAGAATGGCCAGTGGTTGCAAAAGACCTGCTAGGTGTTGATGCTCAGCTTTAACTTGCCTACATTCTATACACCTAGCTATATATCCATCAACCTCATTCTTCATATTAGGCCAGGAATAATCTTCTCTTAGCATTGTTATCATCTTTTGATACCCTGGATGTCCAGTATAAGACTTTTATGTACTTCACTTAAAATCAGCAATTTAATTTCTAGTATGTTAGCTACATAAAGTCTATTTTTATACAGCATTAAGCCTTTTTCATTTAAACTAAAATCTATTTTTACTCTTTCAGATTCATTATCTGCTACTTTCTCTTTTAGATTTTGATATTCCTTATCCATTTTTATCATGTCTTCCAATTTATCATCTAATTCTGTTTTGTAGATTGTAATGGCAGCAGTAAAATTCATTCTTGCATTTCTTCTTAAGGCATCAACCACTTTGTTTTCCTTTCCTTTGATGTGTTTTATCTAGAAATCATATTTGCTAAGTAAAGATAACCATCTAGATTTCCTTGCACTCATATTTTGTTGATCAAACAAATATTTCAGGCTTATGTTATCAGACATTAATAGAAATATTTTACCGATTAGATGATGGCACCACATTTTCAAAGCATCTATTATGGAAGCCAGATCTAAATCGTAAGTGGAATAATTATTTTCATGTGTTTTTAACTTCCTTGATTCATAAGCTATTACGTGACCTTCTTGTGTTAGTACTCCACCCAAGCCTCCATTGCATGCATCAGTGTACACAACAAAATCCTTGTTTGAATCTGATATTTTGAATATAGGTGCATTAGTTAACAATTCCTCTGATTTATTAAAACTTTCTTCACACTTTACATCCCATACAAATATTTTTCCTTTTTTTCAAGGATATTATGGGATTCATGATTTTCGAGAATCCTTCTATGAATTTATGGTAATAAACCGTGATTCCCATGAATGATGGGACATCCGATACATATTTGGGAACATTCCATTCCATTATTGCTTTAATATTATCTGTATCTACTGATATTCCTTCCTTGGATATCACATGACCTAGATACTGTATTTTATCTTTAAAGAATTTGCATTTGCTGAATTTAGCATATAGTATATGTTCTCTCAGAACCTGTAGTATTATCTGCAAATGCTCATCACATTCTTCTTTTGTTTCCGAGTAAACTAATAGTTCATCTATGAAGACGATTATGAATTTATCTAAGTATTTACTTAAGACATTGTTCATTAAACACATAAAAGTTGTTGGAGCATTCGCTAGCCCAAAGGGCATAAATACAAACTCATAATGCTCGTATTGGGTTCTGAATGCAGTTTTAAAAATATCTTCCTCTTTAATTATGACTTGTTAATATCCATATATCAAGTCTATTTTTGAGAATACCGTTTCTCCATCTATTTGATCAAATAGATCATTGATGCGAGGCAAAGGATATCTACTTTTAATTTTCATTTTGTTTAACCGGTGGTAGTCTATACATAAACATAATTTACCATCTTTCTTTTTAACAAATAAGACAGGTTCTCCCCAAGGGGATACACTTGGTCGTAGATAATTATTATCTATTAGTTCTTGTAGTTGTAGCTTTAATTCATTTAGTTCTAATATGTTCATTAGATAATGTCCAGTTCTCTCTTTGGAGGTAATCTTGGAATTTCTTCCAAAAAAACATATGAGAATTCTTGTAATATTGGAATATGATTGAATTTCAACTTATCTTCTTTATCCATGTGTTCGTTATTTATTAAATGCACAAAAAAAACTTTACAACATTTTCGTACAACATTTTTCATTTGTAATGCTGAAATTTGTCTAGCAGAAACTTTCCTAGGTATCCATTTGATAGCAACTCTTTCTCCTTTATCATCTAAGCAAGTAAATGTTTTCTCACAACAATTTAAAACTGATTTATGTTTTTCCAGTCAGTACATACCTATTAAAACATCATAAGACCCTAACCGTAATACATTTAACTTTACTTGAGTTTTGAATTGACTCATTAACATTTCACAGTTTTCAACATAATTAACTACTTTTCTTTTGGTTCCTGTAGCTAACTGTACCAACCAATACTTTTCAAAAAATTTCATATGTAAATTGCATTTTTCTGCTATACTATGTGACATATAGCTTAAACTAGCACCTGAGTCAATCAAAATAGAAACAAACTTATTTTGTATAATACCTTGTATTTCCACCGTAGAGGTTTGACAATCAGCGTGTTGATTCTCCAAGGCTACATTAATTCTGGGCATTTCATTTTCCACATCACCAACCATTTCTTCCTCTTGAATGGTATGTAAATTGTTGTAGTTTCTCCTTCCGTTCGGAAAATCCTTTGCGTAATGAGGTCCCTGACATTCCCAACACTTAGAGGTTCTTTATGTTCATTGTTTTTAACATAATTATTAGGCATGTCTGTGCCTTTTGGTGTTGTAATGTTTTGTTGTGTTTTACCTTTAAAATTTGTTCCTTGATAATTATTCTTAGAAACATTCTAAGAATTATTTCTGAAGTTTTTATAAGGCTTAAAAGCTTTTCTTCTCTTATCAAAGTTACTTGTTCTCTTATTTTCCTAGTTAGGTGTGCTTTCTTTCTTATTTTTACTTTGTTCGTAACAGAAGTTAGCTTTTCTCATTACCTCTTCAAGGGTCTTTGGATTATCAAATTCAATTATGTCCTTCAAACTAGTAGGCAAACAGATCAGAAACCTTTGTATCTTGGTCTTTTCATCAATTCTATACCATACATATCTTAATAAACTTAAAAATCTACTGCTTAACTTTTTCATGGACATTGAGCCTATTCTAAGTTCGTAAAACTCTTTATCTCTTTCTTCATAATATTATTCAAATAAGAATTTCCTTTTGAAGTATTTCTTAAAGATTCTTCAGGTTACATACTTTTCTTTAAGGTTTTTAACTCTTTTTATGTCCTTTTATATCCTGCCACCAAATGTTAACCTTTTCGGTTAGGTTGTAGATATCCATCTGGGCTTTCAGTCTATCTGAGTAGTTATAAATCTGAAAGTACTTTTTCATACCAAATAGCCAAGCCTCGACTTCTTCACCCTTTTCCACTTCTCCATTAAACATAGGAGGTTTTATCTTTTTAAATTCTCCTGAGATTTATTCATAAGGTTTATACTTCCTCTTTCTAGGACCATTGTTGCTATCACTACTTTCACTAGAGTATTTATACTTTTCTTTGTGAGACCTTACTTTAATTCCTGAAGAATATTTACTATCACTATCAGAAAATTTTAATTTCTTACCCTTACGTTTGTATGATACTATTCCATATTCAGCTTCATGCTCCTTTCTTTTATCCTTTCCTCCGTTGTGTATTTTATCTATTAATATCTAATTTATTTCCTCTCGAGGTCTTAAAATTCTTTCGTTATCTTCCTTTAGTGTTTGTAATGCAGCTCTTAAACCTTTTACTGTTTGAAGTAGTTTTGAGGGTTGATTATTTAATTCCACATATATGTTGTCTGGATTATTATGATAGGATCCATCTTTTGTAGATTCTTCTACTCCTTCCATTTCCTGCAAAATACAATTTTATATTTCTGTACATAAATAAATTTAAAATATAATTAGTATTTGTGTTTCCTGTTTTGTATGTGAGTGAGCCAATCTTCAGTCCTAGTGTTTAGAAACTCGCTCTGATACCACATGTAACATCTCAAAAATTTCATAAATAAAAAAATAAAAATATTTGAAGGTTTAACTATGATTACATAATGCAAAAAAATCACATTAACCCTTTCATTTATCATTAAATTTGAATTAGTGTTTTATCTCATGACCTCTAGTTACGACAACTTATAAAAATGCAACTTACCGGTATATTGAAATAGTTTACTTGTTGTTCAAGTTGTAAAAGGTAAATCATGTTTATTTACTGAGAGCTATAGCTGAATGCCTACCTATTATGTTTTCAAGGTACTTTCCCATCCTATTATGATGCTAGGAGTAGGGGTTTACAGGTCTTACTTAGCTCTGAAGCTAACGCAAGACCACGTATTCTTTGTGCAGGTTTAGCAGTGAAGAGCTTAACATTGTGTTGGTAACACATAAAAAACCTAGCTAAAACAACAAGGGCTCTTCTAAGCCAAGGGAAAATCAAACTTTTCCTAAGTACTAAACTAAGCGCTTGACTAAACAATGTTTCTTCCAACCATATGATAAAATAACATAACGATAATGTGATGGAATTAGAAGTGATACACGATGGTATTCGAAACTATGTGTTTTGGGTAAAAATTAAAATCTTGGTGGCTTTAATGGTGCCACGTGAAGCTATATGGATTTCCAACTGGAAGTATTGCTCTCATTGAAAAACCCTAGGGTTTGTACTGTGCCTCATATTTTGTTACCTATCAGGAGTTTAATGTGCTTCGTATTTTGTTGTTTTATCGTGGTGAAGCTCTGTCTCTAGACTATGAAGGTGGTGATGTAAGAGTCAAGGCTCTTTAGCCTTCAGGATCTCGACCTGCGACACATCGAAAACTTGTTTTTTTTTTTTTGCACCAGACTTTTGCGACGGTTTGGATCCTTGGCCAGCACATGCTTTTCTCTTCAGCATTGGTTTTTGTGGTTTGCTGCAAGGACTTCGTCGCCATCATCGACTTTGCATGGTAAGTCACCTTTTTTATGTTTATATTCTTTGTTGTTTTACTACGTGTATTTGAATCTATAATTTGACCTCTGTATTGTTTATTTGCATGAGGTTTTGACCGATGGTCATTGCATTGGAGAAGATCCTGCCTTTGTGAAGAAAATAACCCTCGTTTCGATAGTACCTCTACCCCACACTCCTTGATCCTTGAAGCACTATGGACTACGGCTCTATGGCTCCATGGATCTGTGACTCTGTGGCCATCTTTTTCCTAGATTGGAGTTATTCCCACATTTTCTTTCATTGAAAATGGTAAACCCTCTTTGCGGTTTTTTCTTGAGGCATTTACAGATAGTTTTGTAGAAGGTCTCCTTCCGACCATGGAGTTGAAGGGACTGTAATGTACTATGTTTATTTAATTTTGTTGTGGATTCTAGCTCTTACAAGGCTTTGTGAGAAAAATGTTTAATATTGTTAAAAAAAAGCAACAGCCTACTAACCTGTGTGAGAAAACGTATCAAGCGTTTTCCAGTTTATGGTATCTCTATAATTTTAACTATTTTGAACCTTCAGTTCTATCCATTGATGATTATTCTGGGCTTGTTATAATTATACAGTTATTTTGGTGTCGAAATGTTACTAATAATTTGTAGATTGTAAATGTTTTGATTGCCGATATAAGAAATCACGTGAGGGTTTTTACTGCACTTTGGTAAATTTAAGGTCGTGAGGCCATTGCATTGCGCAATTCTGTCAAGAGAATGGTGAGATGAAGTTATTTGGAGTTGTAAGGATTTTTTGTTGACTGTGAAAGGAACGCCGGTTCTTTTGTTTCTAACTAGCTGATTACTTGTAAGCAGACCTGCCCTTATGGGATTCAAACTCTTGTTCTAATATATTAGTGGTTTGGAAATTTTAATAAACAATTGTACTACTGCGTGAAGAAAACGATGGATAGTTTATACTTTTGGCTGTGGCCTTTATCTGTTTGGATTTTGATAAAGTTAAGTAGATTTAAAATTTTGTTTTGGATGAATAGCCTCGGTAGGATTTAATCTGGTGACCTATTGATTACTATCTGTTACAAAACTTGTTTATTTTTTCTTCGCATTGCAGATTTTTCCAAGGTTTAGTTACTGTATTTTTAAATTATTGTTTTAAAACCCTAGATTATTCTAAGTAAATGGTTTAAGTCGTTCATCTACATTCGAGTTGTGCCTTACCATAAACTAAATGAGCCTTTCGGCCATATTTTAATAATATTGTGAATATATATATATATATATATATATATACATATAATTATGTAAAACCCTAAATTAACTTCAATGGAAAATCTAAGCCTTTCAGCTGTAATGGAAGTTTTATATAATAGGCCTTTAGTAAGGATAATACTAGTAGAAAATTTAAAATGTAACTCTGTCCTTAAATATTTTTATTAGATAAAGGACTTGTAAGTTTTATGAATTACATATATTGTATTATCCTAGATAAGTCTATCAGCTAATAATATGTGATAAGAGTTAATTTGATTTCAAGGTTTACTTAACAATGATTACAGTAATCTAAGAATGTAATGAAATGAATATTTAGGAAAAACGACAATATAAACTCAGAAATTGGTTATGACATTATATGTAAAGATGAACAGAGTTTCTCTTATAGAACATTATGATAATATTCAATCTGCCATTTAACTTTATGAAAAGAATATTTGTGGCATCCTTTACAATATTACATAGAAATTAAGATCTTCCTAACTTATTCCAATTCAATAATGATTACTTAGTTTAGAGAATTCCTTAAAATTCGCAAACCTGTAAATATAGATATGAAATAATTTCACATATAATAAACAAAACATCTTAGAACCTTGATGATTGTAGAAGGGGGACAAACACCCAAAGAACACTGTTCCTCCCAACCGTCTCCTGAAAGTAACCAAGATCACTTGCTTTAGTACCCCTAAGCGTGTTCACTGAACCACCAGGATGAAGAGGTTGTGTAGCAAACCACACAGAAATCTCTGCAACTTAGAAAACTCACTAGCATACTTAACTCTCAACAATTTCACTTTAGTTATCCCCTCATCAAATTCCTCTTGTGTGCCTAACTTTTCAGTTTGCAGCGATTCACTAGGGTCTAATCACTTGGAATAGAATGTAATGAGCCTCATACTCAATTCGATGGTATTTATAAGATTTCCAAGGTCTTTGGGTCAGTTTTGTAATTAAATGAGTCACCTTCTTAGGAAACATGACCACAATTTTAGCGATTTTGCCTCTTGCAACAGCTAGAAAGTGAAATACTAGTGCTGCCACTTGTCATTTGGCCTTCTACAGCTACTCATTCCTCCTAGTGGGTCAGTGAACACTCTTCAATAGACTTCTTTGGATAGGTGTCTCTCCTTTTTAATTATTTGAATAAATAAATATTCAATTGCAGTCATCCTTGACTGTTCTTAGTCATAAAAACTTTACAATAACTTTTAACATAATTTTTTCTCAAATAAATAAATAAAATTATTTTTCAGTTCTAGGTGGGTTACAAGTTCATTCAACTCATTAAGGTGAAGATAAATACATATTGAAGATATGGTGTTCAAATTTTGTTCCTTGTCCTTTCTTGAGGGAGGATTTTTCCCATGTGGTTTTTCCTCTTTTCTAAGTTCTTTGGACATGAATAATTGTAAAGGATGACCATACCAATTCCTCTAATATGGATCTTATTGGCTCCTTGATACCTAGAAACCCTATCTCTTCAAGGTTGTGACAATTATACTTTGTCAAATCCTCCTTAGCATTCTTCTTGGGATGTCCTAACAAATCGTCTTTGTCTCCATGATCCTACTAGCACTTACCTATCCCATTGTACAAGGATCCTTTGGAGGATCTACTAGCATCATCTCAGATGTTGATTTGGACATTCCTCAAATATCCACAAGCTCTTGATATGAGTGGAACACAGACTTAGGACTTTCTTCCTCTCCTTCTTTATAGTCGATTTCAGTTTCTCCATAGTGTTAAAAAATAGTTGTAATCCCTAACATAGTGCCTTCCATACCATATGGTAACACTAACTTCTCCATTAGCTTCATACTCCCCATAACTTCACCATTAATAATATTTTTATTAAATTTTATCTCATTTCCAAAACCATTCCTCATCAAGAAAGTTAATTGAGAAGAATGTTAAATTGGCAATCATTATCCTATAAAATTTGGTCATAGTGTTTTGAAGTGTTTATTAAAGGCATATTATATGTTTTTATCATTTTTATACTATGTGGGAAAATTTCATTTTCTTAGGAATTTGACAAAGAAAAAAATCCACATAGGGCATAGTTTCAACCATTTTAGATTTTTCCAAGGTTATGGTTCAATTTGGAGACCCTCAAAACCCCTCAGGAATGAATGAACTATTTCCTTGAAAATTTGACATGCGGGCGCTCGCACGAAGTTGGTTCCACTTTTTAGTGCCTCTTAAGAAATTGGAAACGCACTTCCGAAGTGTAAATCGAGAATGCATATGCATTATTGATGGTACATTTAGAATAACCCGAGCCCAAACACAAGGCTAAGGTTTGTAAGGAAGTATCGCATATGCAATATATTTCATATGAATTTTTTTAAAGTTAAATATCGCATATGCAATATATATCGCAAATGCGATATATTGCATATGCGATATATCACATATGCGATATTGAAAACTAAAAAAAAACAAAACTGAGGTTGCGAGCCTCCAATATCATTTGCACAGTGAAGAATCGAGAGAGCGATAAACCACATTTGTGAAAAAATGCAAAGGTGATTTTTGTTTCACCTTTTGGAGGTCGAGTTGGAGGTCGATTTGGAGGTGGATTGGCTCCAATGGTAGGTAAATTATCTTATCCATTTCAATTAGTTTTCAATTCTTTGTTGTTTTTCTTAATTTCATAGTTTTTATAATTGTTTAAAACAAATTTAATAAAAAAAAATGAATGAAATCAAAGAATGATAAATTAAAACAACTTGTATTTTTTTGTTTAAATCTTAACAGATAATAGAAATGAGCAAGATAATGTGGAAAACGAACCCTCTAATAACCCAGAACCTAACCCAAACATGAACCCAAACCCAAACCCGGAGGGGGAACAAGATCGAAACTCATAGATTCTTGCGCGTTTGGCGTCATAGAGGCGCCTTAGCTCATCTATTAGAGGGGGGGATCATTTGAGATAGTCTTTAGCTGATGCATTGGACACAATAGAAAACACAATTTCCAATGCCCAAGGAGCTCTATACAACATTAGCTCGTACAGAGAATCCAGGAGGGAATACTACTCTGATGGATTGAGTTATAAAGACATCAAAGACCTGAAGATTACAAAAGACCAATTATTTTCATTATTCCGGGACCCTAGCACCGGATTGGTTCCACCCACCAGTCGAGCACACATTTCCATAGACTGGTGTGTTGAACCAAATATAAAGGCCAATTGGATGGATCGTTGGTATATGGTCTTCGATGAAGACCCTCATGGGAATAGGGACACCCCATTTTATTTCCTTAGGAAGTTGTATGTAGAATTCATCCTAGGGAAACATGTTAACTATTTCGATATCTTAGGCTTCCAGGGTGTTGGTCATGGGATGCCCCAAGATAGGGAAGGGGCCAAGATGAATCCTAACCATGTGCCATGCCCTCCACGCACACCAAAACCCCCTTGGCTATATCCTCCTGTGGGTCCTGTGATTGAGGATACATAAGAGGAATTATTTGAATTGGCAGATACATTGCTTTAGCATGGGACTGATGTCCAAGGCAATGTAGGCCAAGGGGTTGGCACTTTTAAGGTCAGCCCATCTACAGATCACACAGGAGATGCAGAGCTTTCAGAGCATTGTGTTACTCCACACCCTTGCACATCATGTGGAGGCATATTCTATGGCCCTGTTTCAGACTTCTGGGATGATGGATTACTTCGATTTGTAAGTAAAACTCATTATTTTCATATTATATTTTGTTTCATATCTCAATTTATTTCTATTTAATTATCTAAAAAATTATGTGAACAAATATACAGCTGGTGTCCCATGGCACACCAGAGTCGCATAGTCCGCTGATCAATGTTGAGAACATTGATGCGGCTGTCAATATTGCATATGGGTTTGGTTCTTCACCATTAGCAGTAAGAACTATACTTGTTAATTTGTCAACTTTATTTACATATTTATAGTAGAGATTGTAACATTCAATACATCCTAATTTTGATACAACATGTTTTATGTAGGGTGATCAGGATGAGTACATTGAATCTCATCCTAGTCCCTCTCATGCAGAGGTTGATTCCCAAACACAGGTATTATTTTAAATATGCTTTTAAGTATGTTTCGCTTTCTTTGGAAAAATCATTTTTCATCCATCATGTATATGTCTCGTTTTCTTTGTATTATCTGAAATTGACATATGTTACGTTATGCAGGAAACCATTGAGCCATTGGTGCTTGAAGAGCACCAACGCGAGGTTGTTTCTGACCCACCTCTTCCCCCCCGCCAGGTACATGTATGTCTTGCTTTCTTTGAAAACATCATTTTTTGTCCATGTAGTATATATGTCTATGATTCTTTTTATTATTTGAATTTGACATATGTTATTTTACGCAGGTTTCTATTGAGGCATCAGTGCTTGAAGAGTACCAGATTGATGACCCACCTATCACGAGCCAGCAGGTACATTTATGTATCGCATTCTTTTAATTGTGATTTTAATGATTCAACATGTACTTTTTTAATTTTTTGAAATTTTTTAATTGTATCTTTATCCTTTTGTACGTAGGAACGTGAGTTTGATGAATATTTCCAAAAAGAGATCTTCTTCGCTATTACAAGCCGAAGTCCTTTTCTCTCATTGCTAGTTAATCGATCCACTAGTTACACACCTCCTCTGACAAGGAAGCGGGTAAGTTTATGCATCACTTTCTTTGTATGTTTATGTATGGCTTTCCCTGATTTGGTGCTTTCTCTTTGTATGTTTTTGTAGGTTTATGTATCACTTTGACATCTGTTACTTTATGCAGGAATCTATTGAGACAGTGGTGCTTGAAGAGCACCAAATCGAAGTTGTTGTCAACCCACCTCTTCCCCCCATCCAGGTACATGTATGTTTCGCTTTCTTTGGAAACATCATTTTTCGTCCATGTAGTGTATATGTCTTTGATTCACTATTTTATCTGAAATTGACATATATGTTACTTTATGCGGGCTTCTAGTGAGGCATTGGTGCGTGAAGAGCACCAAATCGGTGACCCACCTTTGACGAGCCAGTAGGTATGTTTATGTATTGCTTTCTTTGTATGTTTGTGTATCGCTTTCTCTGATTTGGTGCTTGAAGAGACCCAAATTGGTGACCCACCTCTTCCCCCCCAATGTACATGTATATTTGTTGACATTGGCATATATATTTTTTTATGCGGCTTGATAGTGAGCAAGTTGTGCTTGAAGAGCACCCAATCAGGGCCGCTGTTAGTGAGGCACCACGACCCACCATTACTTACTCATGTATAGTAAGTAAAAATGTTATTTTGGTTTTGGAATTTGAACAAATGTACATAGAATGTTTAAAGGTTGGTAAACTAACTTACAAAATTTGGTTTTTTTGTAGTCTCCACTGATGCGACCTATCCCTCTTGTTCAGCGATGGGAATCACCAGTGAGCAGTCAGAAAAGAAAGCTAGACTTCTCCGAAGACATTGGTAGTGGCAGCGAAAGGGGGGATAACTAGAATAAATGTATAGGGGGGATACATAGATGTAACTTTTTGTTCATATACACATAGATGTACTTTTTGATCCACTATTTTGTATTATGGCCATGTGTCATGCCAATTTTTGTAACATTATTTCTATACATATATAATATAAAGCAAGGTTCAAATTTATACATATATGGTTGACTTGATCTTGGAACATGATATGGTTGACTTGATCTTGGAACATGATATTTGTGGTTCACCTATGTGATATAATGATATGTGTGATTCACATGTGTGCTAACTTATGAATTTCCAATACTTAAAAGAAGAATTTATGACTCATCAACTTTTTAACATTATGGCTATCCTCAACTTTTTAGCATCATAACCATACCATACACTAACTAAATTACATACACTAACAATCATAACACTAAGTCATGCATGGATGTGTAATATACCATATCATACCCTACAATACCCTATGATACTAACATCATACCATTCTAACATACAATAACATACCCTACAATACCCTATGATACTAACATACAATAACATACCATAACATAGCATACTAACATCATACCATACTAATATACCATACCATTGTAATATACCATACATTAACATCATAACACTAAGTCATGCATGCATGTGTAATATACCATATCATAGCCTACAGTACCCTATGATACTAAAATCATACCATACTAACATACAATAACATACCCTACAATACCCTATGACACTAACATCATACCATACTAACATACCATACCATTGTAATATACCATACCATACCCTACAATACCCTATGATACTAACATCATACCATACTAACATACATCATACCCTACAATACCCTACAATACTAACATCATACCCTACAAACCCTAGTTGGTTTTCAATATGTACATACATCCATGTGTTTCTAGTTCCATCTCATAACTTTTAAAGAGGTCACTAAACCATAGTTCCATGTCATAACTTGTCAACCCTAGTGATAGCATGCAAATTGGTGTTCATGAAAGCCTAGTTGGTTTCCGATTTGTACATGGCCATGTGTTTCTAGTTCCCTCTCTTAACTTGTAAATTGCTCGCTAAACCCTAGTTCCATCTCATTATTTGTCAACCCTAGTGATACCATGCAAATTGGTGTTTTTGAAAGCCTAGTTAGTTTATGATTTGTACATGGCCATGTCTTTCTAGTTTTGTCTCATAACTTGTAAAGAGCTCACTAAACCCTAGTTCCATCGCATTATTTTTCAACCCTAATGATAGCATGCAAATCGGTGTTCATGAAATCCTAGTTGGTTTCTGATTTGAACATGGCCATGTGTTTCTAGTTCCCTCTCTTAACTTGTAAATTGCTCACTAAACCCGAGTTCCATCCCATTATTTGTCAACCCTAGTGATAGCATGCGAATTGGTGTTCATGAAATCCTAGTTGGTTTCTGATTTGTACATGGCCATGTGTTGCTAGTTCCCTCTCTTAACTTATAAATTTCTCACTAAACCCTAGTTCCATCGCATATCTTGTCAACCCTAGTGATAGCATGCAAATTGGTGTTCATGAAATCCTAGTTGGTTTCCGATTTGTACATGGCCATGTGTTTCTAGTTCCCTCTCTTAACTTGTAAATTGCTCACTAAACCCTAGTTCCATCTCATTATTTGTCAACCCTAGTGATAGCATGCAAATTGGTGTTCATGAAATCCTAGTTGGTTTCCGATTTGTACATGTCCATGTGTTTCTAGTTCTCTCTCTTAACTTGTAAATTGCTCACTAAACCCTAGTTCCATCTCATAACTTGTCAACCCTAGTGATAGCATGCAAAGTGGTGTTCACGGAATCCTAGTTGGTTTCCAATTTGTACATGGAAATGTAATTAAATGTATATTAAACTAAAAACAACAAGAAATGTAAATTTCAACAACTCAAGAGCTTGTTATTTTCCGAACTCTATTTGTTGGTGTCTAAAGACACCATTCTTGGTGCCTCCAATGTGTCGTGGATGGTGTTTGTATCCTAGGCACACGAAAGGCTAGACATTAGTAACATCATAAGAAAAAAAAGAGAACCTAATGAAAATGTGCAACCATGATTTATAGATAACTCACCTGAGGTTGTACAATCATGTTTATAGTGTCCAGTATCCTTTGAATAATATTATGTCTGTGAATGGTATCAGTCAATCACAGGCCATATTACATTGGGAATAAATTAAGGCTAAATAATTGAAATTGTGCTTTAGAATTCACTTTAAAGGTTAAATAACGCACTTGACAATGCACTCATAGAAGTAGGCCATCCGGATCATATTTGGTGCTGATGGTGTCCATCAGTCTTTCGTGCTCTATATGAGGTAGCAAGTATCGTACATGTGACCTATTTTTGTGACCAAGTGTACGTAGCTTGATGTTTATACCAACTACTAGGTTGGTGAAGTGGCATACAATAGCTCCTAGTC
Source organism: Pseudotsuga menziesii (assembly GCA_001517045.1). NCBI lineage: Eukaryota > Viridiplantae > Streptophyta > Pinopsida > Pinales > Pinaceae > Pseudotsuga > Pseudotsuga menziesii. The sequence continues at coordinate 187,440 of LPNX010574323.1, forward strand.
TACAATCCTGATATACATACCCACCCTTCCTTTTCTGTTGTGTGGTAAGTGTCAAGTACTCCCCTTTTATAACCATTGAGCTGGTTGGGAATTCAATATTTTCATCATCTGTAACAGGTTCGAGAATGGTTTGTTTCCCCTCTGAGCAACATGCCAACCAATAGTCAGAACCCCATTCATTATTTTTTGGGGAAACCACTACATATATCTGACCTGTGAAAGGAAATAGGTCAAGTTAACAATACATTTTGTAAACAAGGTCTTGCATTTATAATTTCTACATAAATTAAATTCCACATAGGTCGAGTAAACAATACATAAATGCATTTTCTAATTTAGGTACTACTCATGTACCTGCTTGTATGAGATCCGATATGTGATCATAGTCTATAAAAATATGTGTCTGATCATCTTCCAAATGGTCTATTTCATTAACCCCATTGAAATTGGTGCCAAGTGTCACTCAATCCCATGTATCAATGGTATCTGTATACTCACAATCATCCCATTCACTGATGCTACATGAACTGCAAAAACAAGCCTTCAATCTTGTCCAAATTTGTAGGGATGTGTTGTATGAGCTTCTAATTGAATGAAACTATCCAGTTCCATGCACTGTGTTCACCCGATGTGTTTATGATTGGTCCATATTTGTCACCTCCCATAATATTCTTCACACTAACTATTTCCTTGTTGCTTGTTCTCCCATGACAGATGCACACCATTCAACTATAGATGTAGTGTCTCGAAGGCGAGCACCTGTAAACTTCATCTCTTCTCTTCAAAGGTTTAATGCATGCACCAGCATCATCGTGCTCTCCTTTCCCATGACCAGTTTCGAAGTAGTTCCATACATGTGGCACCTTGTATTTTATGTGCAACAAACACAACCATTCAAATACATGCACATTCTTGAACTGTCCAGCACAACCATCTGATCAAATGAAATGATGATAAAATGGTATATCCATAGCTATCACATGATCATAGAATAATTTAAAGCAATGTTGCATGTAATGGATGTCATGGGTCTAGTTGTCACTTATGTAGAAGTGAATTTCTTTCAGTATCACATGTTTCTCTTCATTGCTATCTGGCCCATGTCGATACGTGATATGCACCATTATGCTCACCTGCTCTGAGTGATAGTATTGACTTTGTATTTCATTTTGTGGTTGTAGGGTGTAATTTTCCACAAAGTCAACCACTGATAGTATTGTTCTGAGAGGGAAGGTGTCTCGGCATATTCTGAATTTCTCATCTTTCCACCGTGCCATATCGACATGTTGAATGTATTGCTGGATCTTTCCATGAAACTCTGGAATAAAATCACATACTCGCACCTGGTACATGAATATTAATATGTCAATAAACCACATAAAAAAATGTGTACATGAATAATAATATGTCAATATTCAACAATTTACTTGTGAAGTCACCAATTTAATATTACTGCTTTCTTTCCCATCATGTAGCTGATAT
>LPNX010574323.1:193921-238379 GCA_001517045.1 Pseudotsuga menziesii
AAAAAATAAGCTATTTGAATCATTTTTATCTTACATATTTATCAAAATTAATCCCTTTATTCAACACATAAAATATAAATTACTTAAAAAAGATTTTTTTTTTTACAAAATTAGAAATAAAATATCTAAAATAAATTTTCATGCTAGACATATATCCAAGTCAAAATTCCAAAAGCATAATGCCTTATACCTTTTAAGGATCTCTCATCCTAAAAACCCTCATAAAGTGATTTGGACCTTTATCTATGGGATATTTTGCTTCCCTAAATTTCTAAATAACCTTTATCTTCCTAAATTTCTAAATAACTGTGGATAAAGCATGGGACAGAGGAACTAATAATTGGACGGGAATAAAAATGATGTTAGTTAATCTTTATCTTGGAAATATTAACTACCATAAATGATTAATAAAAATACTTTGAATACCTATTATAAATATTATTTTGTTTATAAATAAATATTTAAAATTTAAATTTCATTTTAAATCACATTCAATTTTAAATTAAATCAATATTCATCTATTTCTTCCAATGAAAAAATACATAAAAACATTATGATTAAGAAAACTTGAAACTTTGAGATTGACAAGACATCAATTTGGATTCGTCCCGAATTTTCGGTTCGGGCCCACAAATTTATTAAATTCATTTTGTTTGTTTGTTTGTGATCTATCATGTGTTTGAGGATGACCACAAGTGCACAACGAACTTTTGTGTGGCTTCAGGTGACCTCCTGCGTGAGGCCACCCGGTTCGACGTCATTGTCATTCACCGTTGGATATGCATCATCATTAACATCGTTATCAACTGTACGGCATCTCGATCTTCATCAACAGAATGCAAGCCTGCTGGAACTTTGTAAGCATTTATAAGCTTGTGCTTTTTCAACCTTTTTCTTTGGATGTTTTTCTTTTCATAAATATAATATTCTTTAGATATTATTTTGTTCAGTTGTTTTTTTTAATACTAACACTTCATTAGATATATCCATTTTTTTTTTGTCTTACAAGTGGTTTCCATTCTTAACCTTTAGGATTTAAACCCAATGAAAACTTAAGCCAAAAATAAAAACAGTCAAACTGATATGATGATGTATGCGTCTACAGTACAGTTCTCCATTTTAGCCTTTTTACAGTACCGTTCTCCATTTGATGGGGGCAATAAGATTACCGGACAAAGAAGGATAAACTTCTCTGGATGCATAACACCGAGACTGGTGATGTTATTTTTAATTTTAATTTGGCCTATGATCTTATTATCTCATCAAATTTGGAGAAAAAAATGTGGGTGGCATCATAAATAGTTGTGGTATTGGAATATTCCGATCAAAATCAGTGTTTTATTTTGGCTTTGCGCAGAGAACCGCATCAGCACATGAGACAACCTGTTAAAGAAGGGTTGGTCAGGGCCTAACAAATAACAGATGTGGGTTATGCAGATCGGGTTCTGAATCGATAAATCATATCTTCGTTTCTTGCCCTTTTGCTAGTGCAGTCTGAGATTTTCTTGAACTCCGTTTTAGGATGATTTTTCCTTGGGAGGCTCTGTCTCTTGTGAATAATCTTAATGAGTGGCTACAACTGGATCACGACATTCCATACTTACCCATATTCGACATCTGGAACATATGGCTGTCCCGAAATCTGAGTATTTTTTAGGACTGCTTTCTGGGTATTGAAACCATTTGTTTTCGTATTATGGAGCAGGTAAAATCTTTCCCTGTTACATATTCCAAAAGGCCTCGAAGAGATATCGGACCAGGTTTATGGTGCAGCTGATTTAGATTCTGGCGGTGCATGTGTTGTTCTTTTTATCAATTGTGCTCATTTCTTTTATATCAAAATGGGCTGTGGGATCAATACAAACACTAAACACTAGAGCTAAATTGCTTGCCCTTGGTCTCTGATGACGTTTGGGGAGGCTATTGGTCTTCCCACTTTTCATGTTTTGGGGATTTTTTAAGTTTTTACTTTTCATGTTTTGGGGATTTTTTAAGTTTTTAGTCATTATTAAATGGCCAAATTATGAGGCTTTGTTCTAGGTTCTTGATTTGGAAAACTGGTGTAACCGTATTGCTGAGGTCAAAAACTCTTTCCTTTCAATAGCCTTTCAGCATATCTATCGAAAAGAACAATAAGAGTATTGATGGTTTATGGAAGGAAACACTCTCTTCTATGACAGGCCTTCTCGGAGTTTTCAGAAAAAGTTATTATTGGGGGAGACTCCATACAACTCTATTAAGGATTTTTTTTGTTATATGTGACGTATTATTGGGGGAGACTCCATACAACTCTATTAAGGATTTTTTTTGTTATATGTGACGTTCCCATCTTAAATGTGTAGGATGGGACTTCGTTTCTTTTTGCCACTTATTGGAGTTTTGTTTATTAGATGAGAGGATCTCTTGGACTCAAAAGGGTGATGAAGTTCATGCTCTCTTCTCGTCCTTCCTTCAATATGCTTTTAGGGCTCCTCATGTGTTGGAGTTTTGTTTATTAGATGAGAGGATCTCTTGGACTCAAAAGGGTGATGAAGTTCATGCTCTCTTCTTGTGCTTCCTTCAATATGCTTTTAAGGTTCCTTATGTGTTCTCGTCAGGCTAGTTGATAGATCTTCGTGGAAGAAGTTTTGAGACTGTTTCAAAGTTTATGTTTGGAGCTTATTTGACCACACCAAAAAGTCTTTCTGCTTTTTGTTTTGTAATGGCTGTAAAGTTATTTTTTTTGGCCAGCCACATCATAATACTTATATCTTAATGATATCTTTTGTTACTTTTAATTCTTATGGAATATTAAATAACATCTAGTTTTTTTCTTAAAAAAAAGTAAAGAACTATGAAAAAAAAAGTAAATGACTGCTTAACTTACTAGCTGCTATGCAGCTTACCTTGTCTTTTGATGTTTATTTTAGTTATCATAGCATGTTGAATGTCATGTCAGTGCTGTAAAAGTGAATGTAGTTTTAAATGGAATTTCATTTCTTTTCATAGAGGAATGTTTCAGATATTTTTTATTTTTATTTTATGGAATTTCAATTCTTTTCATAAAAAGGTTTTTCCTGAGCAACAGATGGTTTTAATAGAAAATTCTATAGTATTTAGTATGATTGTTTATAATTGGTTTTCTTAGAAAAGGATTGTGGTAGCAAGGAAAATCATTTTTTTTGGTTTAGGAGAATTGATTTTTTTCCTAGTTAATTATTGTGTTAAGATATCCATAACAGCATACCCTTGTGTTTTGATGTTTACTTTAGTTATCAAATTAGTTCATCAAAACTTAGGAGAGTATGAGAGGCTAGACCAACATCCTGAACATCATGATGAATGTGATGTCAGTGCAGTGAAAGTGGATGTAGTTTTAGATGTAATTTCACTTCACTTCTTTTCATGGAAGGGTGTTTCAGATATGGTTTCCGATGAAGGGTTCTTTTTTGAGCAACACTTTGATGTTCTTGATAGCTGTAAATTTTTATAGTTAATATGATTGAAGTTACAATTCACTTTTTTTCATGGAAGGGTGTTTCAGATGAAGGGTTATTTTTTGAGCAACACTTTGATGTTCTTGATAGCTGTAAATTTTTATAGTTAATATGATTGAAGTTACAATTCACTTCTTTTCATGGAAGGGTGTTTCAGATGAAGGGTTCTTTTTTGAGCAACACTTTGATGTTCTTGATAGCTGTAAAATTTTATAGTTAATATGATTGAAGTTACAATTGAATTTTTAGAGAAGGATAGTGCTTGCAGGAAAATCTTTTTTAATTTTGGTGAGTTGATTTTTTTGGGTTAATTATTGTGTCAAGATATAGATAACAACAGCACAGTACAGTATTGGAGATCAAATTCTTTGTAATAGAAACCTCTGTATGCACGTTGATACAATGAACCCATCTGTTAATTCAATGAACTCAAAGGCTAATATATGTACCAGAGACGTATTCTCCATGGATAAAGAAATTACAAAAACTTGCAAGAATTTCTCTTCTAATTCCCTGTTATCCAAGGCCCTAGGCCTTAAGCCTTACTCGAAGACTTGTCACTTCAAAGCCATGACCAACCCTAACCTCCATGGAACAAATACATATATACCACGTTACAAACACATAGAACGTATATTCTTTGAGAATAAGGACATAAAAATAGATCAACAGATAGTGCAGATATTGGAATTATAGTCCTCTCTATCAACTCTATATGGGTAAGGCTCATAGCTGCTCGAATTCACATGCACAAATGTTGGAGGCTCGGCCTTCTTCTCTTCCTTCTTCTGGCCCTGTGTCTTTTTCTCTTCTTTGGCAGGGCCAACGCTCAGTAGCTCTGTGTAACCGAATTTCCTCAGTTTCATGGCAACATCCACAGGATCTGCTTCCCCAATCACAGTTATCTTCTCGTCCTTCATATTCACTGCAACAGACTCTACCCCTACAGTCAAATATCCGTCCATATTTTATCAGCAATCAAAACCCAGTTAGTAGTATGAGATCTTTTTTTGGCAATAGCCAAACTTCCGCATCGACGAATTGAATGAATTTTACCTTCAACTCCTGCAACGGTCTGCATAACTCTTCTCTTACTTTTCTCGTCCCCAATTGTCACTTTCAGCACCATTTTCTGCAAACGAAACTCATGGGCCATCATCATCAATCAGTGAGTTTAATAATTCATGACACATAGAATCTTAAACAACTGATTTTGTTTGAACATAACAAAAGTAGCAGCATACCTTCATATTTGACAGGAAACAGCAGTCTTCCAAAACTCTCTCTCAGATATATGCAGAAGGAAGAAGCACAGTATGATACAAATTGGTATAGGGAGCCTTGTACTGAGATACAGACCGATTGAATAAATATATAAATGTTCTTATAGCCGCTGCTTCTGGAAGCTTCCACCTATCAGAAGCCTACCCAAATCATTGATAGGCGGTGTGCCGTGACTTCCATAAAGACAGAGTCAAAGTGGCAAAGCTGGTAAGTCTTTGACGGGCTTCTAAACTTGTTCAAAATCTATGGTGCATTTCATTTCACAATTATTATAAAATTGGTAAATATTTAGTATATTCAATGCAAATAAACAAAGTAAATGTGTGACCTGCACGTAAAATAAACATGTGAAAGAAAAGAGCCACATAAGCTGCCAATTTTGAAGCTTATGCAATGCCATGATTGCATCATAAAAGCTACAGATTCACTGTTGACTGGCATAGCTATGGTCAGGCATGCCGAAGAAGCCTTGCACAGCAAGAATTCCAATTGAGGCCATGTGGAATACTTTGAAACTTAATATACCATCTATAGCAAGAAAATTTAATTCTTTGTCGCTATTACTAAAATATGCAAGGCACGACTTCAAAGATGTAAGTAGGTCAATAACGGTGCATTATTTTATTTTGGATGATAACTCTATTTTTAGATTTTTGGATAACGGTGCATTATTTTATTTTGGATAATAACTCTATTTCTAGATTTTTGGATAACGGTGCATTATTTTATTTTGGATCATAACTCTCTTTTTCCTTGGAATAATTTTTGTTGAATTTAAATTGCATTTTTTGTAAATGGATTCAATGTAATATAAAAAGTTTAACTTATTTCTTTTTATTTTATTTTTCATGACTAAAATTATTTATAAGAGACTTTTTTTTATTACTAAAAATATTGGAGAAAAAATGAAAATAAAAAATTAGTTAAAAGCTAAAACATCACTAAAGTTCAGATTCATTAAATGATTATGAATTTAAATTAAAACAGATTAGATCACTAAATTCAAAATTCACATAAAAAGAATTAGTGGAAGTTACTAATATCATATAAGTACTTTTTGTAGTCAAACTAGAGAGAAGCAATTTTTTTCATTTTATGTTTAGTCAATTACTAAACCATATTTTATTTTTAAAAATTAACTAATTTTTAAAAAAAAGAGGTGGCCATTTTAATAACTATCTTTTTCATTGTAGATTTAATATTAATTTTTAGCAATAAATTAATTAATTAGATTAGAGATTTTGTAATAATTAATTGGAAAGAAGATGTATAATTTTATTTTCATCAAGAAAAATCATCTATTTTTGCTATTCACCTGGAATACAAAGAATATATAGTCAATCCCATTAGTCGCAAAAAAATATGCAAATCCCAAAATCATCAAAACTCTAATAAAAAGCATTAACTACATCATAGCTAAAAGTTTAAATATCACAAACTAGACTAGAGATCAAAACAGGAAAAATAAATAGGAGGAAAGAAACATGTCCTTCAAGCTACCATGCAAAATAATATATGGAGCCACTCTGTTCCAAGGAATTTTCAACATTTCTCTCATAAGAGAAATCCCTCATCTCCTTCAAGACTCTCTTTAGAGAGAGCATATGCTTGCTCATTTGATTCACGATGGATATGTTCAATACTATCAGCAAGAGAAATCCCTCATCTCCTTCAAGACTCTCTTTAGAGAGAGCATATTCTTTCTCATTTGATTCACGATAGATATGTTCAATACTATCAGCAACAAAGGTAGGTAATATGATTTCCCATTTCACAACACCCATGGAATCCTTATATATTTTTAAGGAGATACCAAAAATAGAATCCACACTAGAAAAACACTACAATGCCATCAACTATCATAATTCATTTTGAATTTGAAATAGTGGTCCTTACTGATTCTTATAACCATTCATGTTGCTCATGTCTCTCCCTAAGCATCCCTATCAAAGAAACCAATTGCATCCAATGAGATAGGTAGATCCACAACCTCTCTAGTTCTCTTAATTTAACATCAACCTTAAAAAATTCCTTGTAAAGTCCTAAAATCCATAAACAGCTAGCATATGAATCTAGGTGTTTCTCTTCTAATATAGAAAAATTCCTAGCCTTCCATATCTCCTAGGATACAAAGGCTAGCATTGTACTATGATTTGAGTAGTTATTATACCAAGCATATTGTTTGGAGTATTACTGAAACCTTACAATTTACAAAAATGTGATCAAATGATTTAGCATCACCTTTGCACAAGGCACAAATATTTGGACCATTCCATATTATCCCATGTCATCAAGCGGTTTTCAAAGGAAAGCAATAAAAACCATTTGACTTTCATAGGAATATGCCATTTCCACTGATTTTTGTACTACCATTTAGGTGCAATGTATTTGCTTTTTTGAGCATTCACAAAATATGCAAAATTATGTAGAAATATGACCTGTACCAATATTATAGGACCATAGAAGCTCATCTTCATTTGTATTCAGCCTGGTGCCCACATAATTGAGGAAAAAAATACCCGATTTCTAAAGGTGTCCAATATAAAAGAAGACAACAAATAATTTTCGTCCAACCCAATAATAGGGTCAATCCCAACCAAAATGTTTAAGCATGTACCGACATCCATGGAAAAGATTTCATAAACTCATACCAAAAATTGGACACATTCCTTCTGTTTTACACTAATTCCTTCTTTCTAAAGCTCATGGTTGAATGGTCACTTTTTATTAATATTATTATAAAATTAAATATTATTAAATGATAAATATCAAGAATAAAATATTTATGACATGTGTATTTAAATGATTTATGACATATGCATTTTCAAGTTGCAATGTATTTATAATTTCAAAATATGGAAAAAGATATGTACAAAATAATTGCATAGAGAGTAGGGAGGTGAGTAGCTAGATACCTTGTATTAATTATTAAAAAAAGTAAACAAAATAAAAACAAATTACATATGAACCCACATCACAAAAGAAAAACATGTTGTCTTTTTATTAATCTTAAATTTAAATTTTACAAAGGCTATAAATAATTAAGGTTAGCATATATATATCTATCTTAAATCTTAATGTACCAAGCACCAAAAAATCAAATTGCTTGTATAAAAAAATTTTATCTTAAATTTTTTATGCATTAAAAAAAGTTACGTTCTCTCTTAACAAATTTAATTTATCTATAATAATAATATTTTATTTTTATGGTATTATTTTTTTTTAATTAATTATTATATTAAAATATTAAAAACTACATACCTTGTATTTTAATGTTCATTTTAATCCTTAAATCAGTTCAAGAAAAACTTAGGAGAGTTGACATGCTACAATAACATACTATTATATAGTTTGTATGTATTTTAATGTTCATTTTAATCATCAAATCAGTTCAACCAAAACTTAAGAAAGTTTGACCTGCTACAACAACATACTACTATATAGTTATATAGTTTTATATGAAATTTCACTTCTTTTCTGATCAACACTGGGATGTTCTTGAGAGCTGTAAATTGTTATAGTATTTAATATGATTGATTATTATTGACTCTTTAGAGAAGGATTGTGATTATGATTGATTATAAGAGTGCTTTTTTGGTTAACTAACACAGCTGTAAGTAAAGTGGTTGGTAAATGTGGATAGACACAACCAGCTAAAATATATAGTTTTATATTCATTATTCCTACCAGATCGTTAGAGTTAATATAAGCATAAAACAAATACTATTTAATAAACAAAAAAATCAAAATTAATACAAAAATACAAAAACAAATTGTTACCCATTTTTGTAACCACACTTTAACTGAAGCTTATTTAAATCTTAATAAAAATGCATTTAAACATAACAACATATGAAATTAAATAAATCACTTTAATGAAGCTTATTTAAATCTTAACCAAAATGCATTTAAGCGTAATAAGATATAAAATGAAATAAATTTTGCTATACACTTGTTACACTTATTGATCCACTTAACATAATAAGATATAAAATGAAATAAATCTTGCTATACACTTGTTGATTACTTAAGCAAATCCAAAATATAAGATAACATCCTGTTGACATAATGTGTGCAGACATGAATAACAACACTACATAATAAAAGATCACAACACTACATAATAAAAGATCAAATACTTTGAGATGTATTCTCCATGAATAAAAAAATTTAAAAAACCTTTTAAGAAATTCTGTTATAATTCCCTGTTATCCTAAGGCGGTAAGCTTTACATAAAGCCTTGTCACTTCAAAGCCAGAACCAACCCTGACCTCCATGGAAGTTGGAACAAATACATATATACCACGTTACAAACACAGATAATTAGATTCTCTCGGAATAGGGAAGCGGGGCAGAAAAATAGATCAACAGAAAGTGCACGTATTGGAATTATATTCATCTCTATCAATTCTACACAGACAACATAGATTCTCTGGGATTAGGGACTGAAAAATAGATCACCAGATAGTGCAGGTATTGGAATTATACTCATCTCTATATATAATATGGGTAATGCCCATAGATGCTTGGATTCACATACACAATTTTTGGAGTCTCGGCCTTCTTTTCGTCCTTCTTCCCACCATCCTTCTTCTCGCCCTCTGACTTTTTCTCTTCCTTGGCAGGGCCCACGCTCAGCAGCTCTGTGTATCCGAATTTCCTCAGTTTCATTGCAACATCCACAGGATCGGCTTCGCCAATCACAGTTATCTTATCCGCCTTCGTATCCAGTGCAAAAGATTCTACCCCTGCAGTCAAATATCCGTCCATTTTCTATCAGTAATCAAAACCCAGTTAGTAGTATGAGATCTTTTTAGGCGATAGCCAAACCCTTGCATCTATTAATTGAATGAATTTTACCTTCAACTCCTGCAACCGTCTGCATAACCCTTCTCTTACTTTTTTCGTCTTCAATAGTCACTTTCAGCACCATTTTCTGTAAATCGAACACATAGGCTATTAGGCCATCAGTGGGTTTAATAATTCTTTCCACCCAGAACCCTAAATAATTGATTTTGCATGTACAGAGCAAAAGCAGCAGCAAACCTTCATATTTGACAAGAAACAGCTGCCCTCCGAAACTCACTCTGAGATATATGTCTAAGCGAAGAACCACTGTGTGATACAAATTGGTATAGGGAGCCTTATATTACTCAGATACAGGCTGATTGGGAATGGCAGGTTTAAGGGATTGAACAAATATATAGATTTTGTTACAGCCACTGCTTCTGGAAGTTTTCAAGCTGTGCCGTGGCTTCTACTTGAGAAAGAGTCAAAGTGGTATGACTGAAAAGTGGTATTTAAGAAAGCGTCAAAGTTTTCAAGTTTTCCACTAACTATGTACATGCCGCCATGGTCAGCCATGACGAAGAAGCCTTGCATAGCAAGAATTCCAATTTAATATAAACATTCTTTGTCGTTAGTAATAATCATCTATTATTTTATTTTATTTCCTACCATTGTCAAATTTTCATCGACAAAGAAATCCAATGCAAAATAAACTAGTGGTTAAAAGCTTAAGCCACGACAGGTCCGGATTATTAAAATGCTTAATAGGAAGATCGAAGGAAGCTATTAAAAAGACTAGGATCATAAAAGAGTATTAGGGTTATGGATTTAAATTAAGAGATATCAGATCAATATATTTAAAATTCTGAACGTCAATAATATTTTATTTTAGTTGTTCACTTTTATATGATGCCACTTATCAACTAGACATAGGGAGCCAAAAAGTCAACGAAACTTTTTTTTACTTTGATGTGGTCATTCTTTTTCAAGGGATTTCAAGTATCTTTTCATTCAATGAATCTTTTTTTACTTTGACGTGCTCATTTTTTTTCAAGTATCTTTTCATTTTATATTTATTTTATTTCACCGTGGATATTAATTTTTTTAATAGTTAGTTAGATATGTTTTTTAAATACTTAGTTTAAAATGGGATGGAATTCAATGAACCTATTAAGGAGGTTATTTTTTTAATGTTATATTTACGTTGTTTTATTTAATTTTATTTATGTTTTTTTTTCATATAAAAAATTTATGAGTGTATTACTAAAAATATAGTTACATTGGTTATGTGATTTTCATGTGCATCACAACCTGAGAGAATCTCTATCCAAAAGTATTCAAAATTAGTTTGCTACTATGAGTGAATCTCATAGCTTTACATCTCTTGAAAATTATACTGATTTTTTAGTTATACTTTCACACAAAATTATATAATATTTATATTATGTTCATACAAATAAAAAAATTTAGTCTTATGTACAAACAATAAACATATTTGTTTGTTCAAGATTTTAACAAAAATATCAAAAAATTATACTTTGCATTCTACATGATTTAGCGCCAAGGGTTATCTCAATGGGTAAGACGTGTGGACATTTTGGTCACGAGTTTGAGCCTTGAGTCCTTCAGGGTCAGGCCTTCTGCAAGGATGATGATGACCTACCATCCTTACCATCCATGAAATATAGAGAAGTACTGGTGGATTTCTCTTTAAAAAAACACATTAATGATCAATTTGTAGACTTATTTAATTCAAGTGGCTTTGTACAAAATATCAGATAAATAAAATATAAAACAATATTACACAATTATGAGCTTATAAAAAGAGGAAAATCTTTTTTTTCAAAAAAAAAAACCTAGAAGTTTATATCTTGTAGTCCCAATTATCTTTATAAGATAATTAAGATTCAATGCAACTCTTTAATCATATACACTAATTATTTATTTAAGGCTTTACTTAATATAAATAGCTTTGTAAAACATATCAAATGAAACAATATTAAAAAATTATGTGAACAAACATATACAAAATAGTTCATAATCATAAATTTACTTGCATACATAAAAATATGTTCGTAGGTACATAAGTACATGTCTTCTCCTTTGGAATATTTATTTCATAAAGCTTGGCCATGTCTTCTATTTACCTTACACTTCTTTTCTATTGCTTGAATTGTTAGATTTTTAACATTAAGCTAGCATTATATTAGGATCTTTAACTGAGAGAATAACAAGCACAGCAATCAAACACAAGAGACAATGAACACAATGTTTTTCCTTAGGGAAACCATAAATGGAGAAAACCCCGCAACTTCCTCAAAGATAGAATCAGCACCAAAAGTAAAACCCCAAAACAATAAGATGATCTCCCGACAGCAGTAGCCTCTTTCTTTCTAGCCACAGCAACTTCTTCTCCCTCAGCTATGCGCTACAACTGAGTGTGTGATAAATAGAGAGACTCACTCTCTATTTATACTAATTCCCGACTTGACAATAACTCACTAGGGCCGACTTCTCTACGAGATTCTAATAACCCTAGTGCCCCAGAACTGCGAGGACTTTAACCCTTGGTCAATAGGAGGGTTACCCACAATGACTTGACATGACTTGTTTACATTATTGAATCTCCCGATAGGAACATCGGGGCATGACATGACTCAAATACATTACAGACACATCCCGGAATAAACAATACATAAGATATACGGATGAATACATTCCAAAGTTACAAATATATCAACACTCCCTCTTAACTAGGAAGGTATTCTCTCGACACAATTTATCAGCATAAGTCTGCTTCTCTGTATCATCTGGATCATCGTCGAGTTCTCGTCATCTTCAAGTCATCTTCATCTTCAATTTATCTTCATCTTCAAGTCATCTTCATCATCGAATCTAGATCATCATTGGATCTGGATCATCACTCGATCTAAATCATCACTGGATCTAGATCATCACTGGATCTGGATCATCACTAGAACATCATCACTGGATCTGGATCATCACTAGATCTGGATCATCACTACTGGATCATCATCACGGGTGCTATCTCATGATTCTTCTCGTCACAGAAAGTTCTACAGAGCCAACCCTTTTTTATGTTGGTTGTAGGCCTAGCCTCCATGTAGGTCTTCTTCAGCGCTTATATCTGACCCTAAGTCAGAATGGCCCACCCAACACTTACATCTGACCATGAGATGAACACATCCAACACCATGTCAGAAAGGCATGCCCAACGCTCACATCTGACCATGCGGGAATACATCCCACAACCTTGTCAAAAAGGCCCAGCACTTACATTCACCGGCATGATAGGACACACCTACTATCATCTGTGAAAAGGAACAACACTCACATCCACCAGCATGATAGGACACACCTACTATCATCTGTGGAAAGGCTCAGTACTTACATCCACCAGCATGGTAGGACACACCTACTACCATATGTGGAAAGGCACAGCACTCACATCCACTAGCATGGTAGGACACACCTACTACCATCTGTGGAAAGGCACAACACTTACAACACTTACATCTGATCATGTGGGAACCAATCCCACAGTCACATCAGAATGGCTCCCAGCCCTAGGCTGAGGATTCTTGGTAACTGACCAGGTGGCTCCATTCTCCCAGAGAATGGCATCAGCCCTTATATCTGATCAAGTGGGAAGACATCCGTCAATCACATCAGAATAGCCTTGCACTTATATCTGATAATGTGAGAATACATCCCACAGTCATATCAGAATGGCCCTCAGCCCCAGACTGAGTATTCTTGGTAACTGACCAGGTGCCTCCATTCCAAGAATGGCATTTAGCACTTATATCTAATCATGTAGGAACCAATCCTATAGTCACATCAGAATGGCTCAGCACTCATATTTGACATGGAAGGAACCAATCCTCTCACCATGACATAATGGCTCAACCCTTACATCTGACCATGGAAGGAACCAATCCTCTCACCATGTCAAAATGGCTCATGGACTCATCACTTCCCTTTGGAAGGAACCTCGATCTGGAGAACACCAAGCTTCTCCCTGAAGTATTCAAACTTCACTATGGCCAATGGCTTTGTCAACACATCAGCTATCTGTTCGTCTGTCGCAACATACTGGAGCTTCACTACTCCTCTATGCACCATATCCCTGATATAGTGATATTTGATCTCGATATGCTTCGACCTGTCATGGAACACCGGGTTCTCTAACAACTTCACACAACTCTGGTTGTCATAATATATACAAGTAGAATCAAACTGGAGATCAAATAAATCAGACACTAGCTTCCTTAACCATACTGCCTCACAACTAGTTGAACAGACTGCAACATACTCTACTTCAGATGTACTCAGTGCCACACGGGACTGCTTCCTGCTAAACCAAGAGATCACACTTGATCCTATACTAAAGCAACACCCTAAAGTGCTTTTCTTATCGACGGCACTGCCTACCCAATCTGAATCAACATAACCCTCCAAGTTAATATTCTAACTTGCCTCATGCTTGAGCCCATAATCAATTGTACCCCTCAGGTACCTCAGAATATGCTTTGCAGCAACCAAGTGAACATGTCTCGGACCTGTCAAGAATTGGCTCAAATTGTTCACAGCAAAGCAAATATCTGGTCCCGTGTTCTTCAGGTACATCAAGGACCCAATCATCTGACGATACATCATAGCATCAACTGCTTCTGATGAAGCATCACTCAATAGCTTCAGGTCTGATGCCATATGTGTGGTCATGGCCTAGCAGTCCATCATCCCAAATCTCTTCAGGATCTCTACCGTACATTTCCCTTGTCCCAAGGAAATACCATCTATATTCTGCCACACCTCCATGCCTAGAAAATAATGCATCATACCCAAGTCCTTCATTTCGAACTCAGCAGCAAGCTTCCTCTTTGTATCAGCAATCAACCCATCCATACCTGTTACAAACAAATCATCTACATACAGTAGGAGCATCACTGGGCTGCCATCTTCAACCTTGTAGTAAAGGTTGGAATCTGCTTTACTCTTGGTAAAGCCCAAACTGGATAGAAAGCTGTCAATTTTTCCGTACCATGTCCTAGGTGCCTGTTTCAAACTGTACATGGATTTCTTTAATCTACACACATGAGACACCCTATCATGTGTCTCAAAACCAAGTGGCTGCTCTACATACACTTCCTCTTCTACTACACCAATCAAGAAGGCAGTCTTGACATCCATCTGGTGTATCTTCCATTTTATCACTGTAGCCAGAGCAGGTACTGATCTGATGGAAGTGTATCTGGCTACAGGTGCAAAATTTTCTTCATAATCTATTCCTTCTTTCTGGGAGAAGCCACGAGCAACAAATCTTGCTTTATATTTTTCTATGCTGCCATCTGCAACATGCTTGATCTTGTAGATCCATTTGGAAGTTACAACCGACTTCTCTTCTGGTCTTGGGACAACATCCCAAACATCATTCTTCATGATCGATTGATACTCTTCAATCATAGCATCCTTCCATTCTTTCCTTTCTGCCACTTCTTCATAGTTGGAAGTTTCTTTATCGATGAAATCACATAATAATGCTACATACCCGGAGCAAAACTTGGTCCTCTTTCTTTCTCTGTGATTCTCTTCTAGAGCCCCATATCTTTCTGCACCTTGGATAGCTTCTCGTACCCAAGTAGGTTTCCTCTTATGAGGATTCTTCTCCTGAGGTGGATCTATAGGCTCTTGAGGTTCTTCAAATTCTCGATCTTCTTCTTGAATTTCTTCGTTCATGGTTGTGTCATGAATTCTGGGTGCTTTTGTTTCTTTAGGTTCTTCAGTGGGTCTCTTTCTGGATTTGTTGTAAGCTGATTCTTCATCAAATTTCACATCCCTACTGATGTCGATCTTCTTGAATCCTAGGAAGTATATTTTGTAAGCCTTCGAGCTTTCAGAGTATCCCACAAATATACCCTTCTTTCCTGAATGATCTAATTTTGTCCTCTTTTCTTTTGGAATGTGTATGTACACTGGACAACCAAATATTCTGAGATGGCTAATTTCTTTTTTCTTGCCGGAAAAGACTTTTTCAGGTGTCTTGTTCTTGAGTACTCTGTGTGGAGTACGGTTCTGTACATACACCGTTGTTCTGGCATCTTCTGTCCATAGATGCATGGGAAGATCTTGATCATGAAGCATTGCTTTTGCAGCTTCCATGATAGTTCTATTCTTCCTTTTTACAACCCCATTTTGTTATGGATTATATGGAGTGGATAACTCCCTCTTAATCCCTGAATCTTTGCATAACTCTTTTAATTCATTTGATGTGAATTCTCTGCCATTATCTGATCGAAAGGTCTTGATCTTCTTTTCTGTGTGGTTCTCAATCAAGGCTTTGAATTCCTTGAACTTGCTGAAAACTTCATCTTTGTTCTTCATAAAGTATATCCATGTCTTCCTAGAATAATCATCAATAAAAGAAACATAGTATGCATACCCGCTTAAAGAACTAGATGACATTGGACCGCATACATCGAAGTGAATCATTTCCAAGATTCCTTTTGCTTTTCTCTCGCTACTTGGAAATGTCTTCTTTGTGTTCTTTCCTTTCGCACATCCTTTGCAGACTCCGTCATGTTTTGCTTGAATTTCTGGAATACCTTCAAGAGCTTTTCTTGCAAGTGGTAGTGCTCTGTAATGCACATGTGCATGCCTTCTATGCCAAATTTCATTTGGCTCTTCTATGTCATGGACCAAGGCTTGTTCTGGATGGCCCTTCAATTTGTATAGACCTCCCTCTTGTTCCCTGATCACTATTGCATCATTAATAGTCTTTCCCTTGGCCACATGATAACTTGGCCATCTATAAATGCAACCCTCATGCCTTTTGCATCTAATGCTGATATGAAGAGGAGGTTCTTCTTTAGTCCTGGTACAAACAATACATCCTTCATTGTCATAGAATTTCCAAAGTCTAGCTTATAGGAGGATTCCCCACTACCTTTTATTGGATACTGGTAGTCATATCCGAGTTTCACCTTGTGTGGTGATTCATGTTCTGATAGTTTCACAAAGGATTCTTTGAATCTTGTCATATGTTTGGAAGCCCCACTGTCTATAAGCCAATCATTTCTTTCATGTGTAATGTTTCCTGTGAGAGTAGAAATCAAAACATATTCTTCATCACTTTAGGAATCATCACTTTCATGTCCGACTCTCTTTGTGGAATGTTCATCATCCTCTGCAGCATGAGCATAATGTCTTCTCTTGTTTCCCTTCTTCTTGTGAGAGACATTTTTGTTTCTAGGACATTCTCTAGAATAGTGTCCTTTCTCATCACGTGTATAACATCTGATTCTAGACAAATCTTTTTTAGTGTTATCTTTGTGAAAGTGCTTACTTTTAGGGTGATGAGAACTTCTTTTGGTTTTCTTGGAGTGTACCGTGAGAGCTTGATCTTCACTTCCCATGCTTTCTTCTCGAGCTACTATTCAAGCTTCTTCTTGAGAGCATTCTTCCCATATTCTGCTAAACTTGACTAGCTTCTTTCTAGCACAGATTCCTTGAATAAAAGAGTTGCATGATCTAGGGAGACTATTCAAGGTGGTCACTACAATCTCTGCATTCTCCACTTCTTCATCTACTACTTCCAACTGTTCCTTGATCTGAGAGACCCTTGTAAAGTAAGACTGGATGGTCTCTGCATTCTGTATCTTTACATTCTTCAGTTGGTTCCTCAAGGTCATCTTCTGGTTTATGTTCTTTCCTTCAAACAGTTTGGTTAGGGCATCAAACATAGCTTTAGGTGTCTTTAGGGAGGACACCTGTGGTATGAGGTGATCCTTGATTGAATCAGCAATAATCCTCTTATCCATAACCAACTTCTCCTTGTGTAAGGCCTTAGCCTCATCTCTCTCTGGAACTGGAATCTCCTCATTGATGTAGGAGTCCAACTCATTTTCTTCTAGGACCAAGGAGATCCTATACTTCCAGGCTCGAAAGTTATTAGCTCCCTCAAGCTTTTCATCAAGCTTGGTATGATGAGACATCTTAACTGAGAACCTCAAATGGAAATACAAAATATTTAGATCTTACCAGGTCAAGATGTCGGATCTGGATTTGGAGCTGAATTTCTGCAGTGCTGGTTTAGGAGCAGATTAGGGTTTGACTTTTCCGGAGTTCTGTCCAACCAGATGCTTTGATCTTGATCTCTAAACTTCGATTTTGAGGAGGAGATCAATCCAGACTTGGGCTCACTCAAAAATTCCACTTATATGGAAAGCCCTAATTTCCAGCAGTAGTGTCGGGTCAAAAACTGAAAATGCTCAGAATCATATTCTGCTTCGATAGAAAAATGTGCCCTAGGTAGGAATGTCAACCCAACCTTCTTTTGCTGAAAATATGTGAAGAGAGATCCAAAAAGTAGGAAGCCCTAGTTCCCGCAGCTGCACAGTGTCTTCTTCTCAGGTTAGCTCTGATACCATGTTAGATTTTTAACATCAAGCTAGAATTATATTAGGATCTTTACCTGAGAGAATAACAAGCACAACAATCAAACACAAGAGAAAATGAACACAATGTTTTTCCTTGGGGAAACCCCGCAACTTCCTCAGAGATAGAATCAAAACCAAAAGTAAAACCCCAAAACAATAAGATGATCTCCCGACAGTAGTAGCGTCTTTCTTTCTAGCCCCAACAACTTCTTCTCCCTTAGCTATGTGCTACAACTGAGTGTGAGTGAGTGTGTGATAAATGGAGAGACTCACTCTCTATTTATACTAATTCTCGACTTGACAATAACTCACTAGGGCCAACTTCTCTAGGAGAGTCTAATAACCTTAGTGCCTCAGAACTGTGGGGACTTTAACCCTTGATCAATAGGAGGGTTACCCATAATGACTTGACATGACTTGTTTACATTATTGAATCTCCCGATAGGAACATTGGGGCATGACATGACTCAAATACATTACAGACGCATCCTGGAATAAACATCGGGTACAATACTTAAGATATACGGATGAATACATTCCGAAGTTACAAATACATCAACATGAATACTACATTGCATAGGTATCGAATCCTAGAGATATGGTTCCTAAACCCATCCCAAAGTTCATGTCTCTTTATATTGGATGTAGGAATGGTTACCTCTAAGAATAACCCAGATGAAATGGGTACACAAACCTTGATTTTAGGGTCCTTTAAGTACTTCGAAGGCATGTCCTTAGAAAAAAAGTATAGTTTAATTTTTTTTAAGCCCAAGAAAAACAAGGATTTGATGGGGCCCTCCCCCAAAACCTCAATCTATTTTTTTATCTCACACTCTCTTGACAAAAGAGAAAATCATCCTCTTTTTACCCTTTCATTTCTAGTAATGATGGGAGAAACAATCTAGGAGTGAAAGGAGAAACTAACTCAACTGTAAAGCATTTTTGGTGCTATATTCTCACTAGAAAGTTGTGGACAATCATATGGAGAGTGAAGTGGTTATATGCCATCAACATGTCACATATGTGGAGAGCGAAGATGTCACGTCCCCATGCCTCTGACCGGCGAAGAGGACGTGAACTCCATGGAGTTAGCCATGCGGCTAAGAGCCCACAGACATATACAGACATAAAATTTCTAATATAGAATTACTTAAACATACACACATGAACATTTATCATACACAGATGCAATCATCTATCAAACACAGCGGAAACATCATACGTTTAAGCAAGCATTCATTCACATGTTCATCATTTTCATTAACAGAGTTTACAGTTGCAGAAGTAAAATGGACAGAGCACTTATCTTATGAAGAACTCCTTCCGCAACCAGCTACGTCGCTGCAACGTTCCTCCCAACCATAGGCCAGCGTGCTCCTTAATCTCTTAGCAGCGCTGCCACCCCCGAGTTGGGCATGATTCTCCAAGGAATAAGGGAACTAGCAGGCTTACACGTAGCCAAGGATACACAAAACACACAGCCAAGCCAACAGAGTTGGGTTTATCAGGCCATTAAGGAGCTGGAGAAGGCAAATTGCTAAGCTGGTGAGCTCATTACAGAGCCAAGAACACCTGCACCAGAACTAGCCTGACCTCTACGACACCCAAAACACACCCAACACAAGGAATCGGTCCCTTCTCTGCTACACAGTCCCTCAGGCCTTGCATTCCCTTCCAGTGCTATTCAGGGGTGATGGGGAAGAAGGCCAGCCCTCTAGCTCTGCCTGTGTGGTTTCCAGCCACCAAGTTTATCAAGCAATCTAAGCCAACATCCCTGCTCCACTCACAGTCCGAAGACCAACCATTGCACTCCGGCAATTAATTTAGCTGTCACAGCTTAAACAGGGGAAAAACGACTTCAACCATCTACAGCAGTCCCCAAACGTAACAGCAAAAACGACTCCAGACGTGGGGGAACAATGACCTGTTTTTCACAACCGAAACTACTGGGAAAAACGTACACAGACCACAATAGGGACGAATTTACAGTCTCACAACTGGTGTGTGAATGACCACCATGCAGAACCCACGAATCCACTCGTGAGTAAAGGATACGGCCACTCTATTCACAAATCCGCAGAAGAAAACTACAGCGTGGGTAAATCCAGCAAAATCCTGTGCGTGAAGATGAAAAACGAACCAGCAATGGTGGGGAACGAGCAGAGCACAGAGAGGACATGAAAATTGGGTGTGCGTGAGCCTTCAGCAACAATTCCCTGCGTGAAGATGAACAACAATGGCAAGGACACGAATTTGGGGGGGCATGGGTGTTCAGCATTGGCGTGGGGTGAAGAAGAATGTCTGCGTGAGGGGATTGATGGTCGTTTTTCCCTTCCATTCAGAAGTCAACTATGGGTGGAGTGTGCATGGAGGCATGGACTGACAGTCCTGCCACCCCACTCCCAAAGCAATTAACTGCCATAACTTCCCTCAGCTACCAGCAGAATTATTAACTGAAGGTGGTTGGAATAAAACAAGGGGAGAAGACACATGGGTAATTTCCCTCATTGGCCAAAGTTGACAATTTCCCCCACATCCTTATCCTTGTGAAAATCATGCCCCTTTCGATTTAGTTGCCGCGATCGTAGCTGGTCGAGTTCATTTAATTAATTATAGATGTATATTTACATGATGACCAACATAATATATGCCGCGTGCCCCAATATACAATCGGTGACAAATTAAATCCAAAACATAGCATGACCGGTCAATGGTGGGGCCTTGGCCTTTAGCTCCGCACCATGATCATTTACAATATATATATCATATACATCTAATGCAACGGGGTCAAAACCGGGGCGTTACAGAAGAGCAAAGCTTGTTGACAATAATTTTTTATTGTGTATAACATATGTACTTGAAACGTTAGGATTTAAGAGGCAAGACCAACAATAAATGTAAATTTCAATTAGAAAATTCAAATGATAGTGATCATTTTGGTTGTTCAATGTTTTATAACCACTATTTGCTTGTTCAATTTTTTAATGAAACAATGTGCATGTGTTTCTTGCTACTTGCTCAAAATGATATTATGGCATTATGCAATGTGCATGCTTATATTTTTATTTTATTTTAATCAATTTTTCATATGGGTATATGTTCATACACTATACTCTAATGAATTAAAGTATGTTATTTAAAAAAATGTTGTCTGCATCCCTAAACCCAAGTACATTGGTAACTTAGCTTAAATATGAGCATATGCATCAATTCAAAAAGAAAAGGGCTTTGAGAATGGTCTTCTCTGTTGAACCAAATAAAATAATTTATTGTACTTTGGTAAAAATGATTGATCAAGTCATAAGGGTCATATATAAAATTTTGGTCTTCTACGACAAGCAAAAACCATAATGAAAGGCCTTAATGGTGGTTTTAGCTCTGTTATTGTAAATAAAAATTTGTATAATTAAAGATAGGGTTTTTTGTGGTGGTCTTAAAACCACTGAAAAAAAGACTATTGTGGTGGTATAAATCAGTGTGGAAACCATCATTAAAAAGACTTAGCAACGATTTTAAATTGTTGTAGAAATTTCTACCAAAACGATCAATGGTAGGGAATAAAATCTATGACCAAAGGTGTCAATCAACCATATCTTAAAAAAAATAGTGATAGTTGGGAGAATTATCATCTATGAGGAATATAGTGGTGGTCTTGGAAACACTATTGTTGAATATTCCTATGGAAAATATTTGCTCACCTACAAAGGGGTCTATGGCATCAATTTTGCAAAACTCACCATTGAAAAGATTTATGGTGGTAGAAGAAAACCGCTACCAAAAGTAACAAAAACTACCACTAAAACCTAGATAGCTTTTGGTGACTCAGAAAAAATACAACAAAAAATCAAAAGTTACTCGTAAAAAGATCATGATATATTTTAGTGATGAGCGAAAACTAATACTAGAACTCTAAATTGCCACTAGAACTCTAAAACTAATATTTGGTGACAAGGAAAAACTACTGCTAAAACTTATTAAATTTGGGGAATGGACAAAATGTTAAAAAACATGATCACATAGAAATAACAATTAAACAAGATGCAAATATTAAAACATAAACACATTACAAGAGAGACATCAATATAACGTGGTTCACCCAATATGGGCTACATTCATACATAAATTGTCAGTCCTTCATTCTTATATCGTCCAACAAAAATGAAGTGAGACAACCTACAACAAACCCGCTGCACTTCCTCCTCACTCTATCACAGTCTCTCTCACACAATCACAAACATCGTTTTTACAATACTACAATACAATACGTAGCCATATCACAATGTTTTCCTTTTATAAAGGGAATACCATGGGAAAATACTATGGGATACACAAAACCATGGGCCCATAAATTACCCATTATTGACCAAGTTATGGCTCTGAAATTACAGCATTTTACAAGGCACATTTTCCTAAATTTTCATTATATAGGCACTACCCTCGAACCCCTGCCAATGGGGAGCTCCCAAAATAGTTGCCATCCCCCATGGACCCCCCTGATGACTATAGTGGGGAGGCAAGCCCCACCACACCCCCCCGTTAGGTGTTGGGATCCAAATACGACCAAAATAATAACATCTATGAATCAAGAAGATCAGGCTCCACAACCAACACAAAAACCACCACTAAAAATACCAATGCTTGTTGCCAAAAGTTTGTACAAGTATAACAAAAACAGTTTTGGAGGGTATATCCTTGCACTACAATTCAAGGAAGCCTAACTAGCCATCTTTATTGGATTTGGAGCAACACATGAACCACACTAACTTGGGAAATTCTAATAGGAATCTAGGAAGTCTAAGTTGGAAATCCCTTATTGTTTGTAACTTCCTATTTTAGTATTCTTACGTTATTTGCATGAACTCGTGCATCGAATATGTGTGACTATGCTAGAATAAATATTAGTTAGAGTTGGTTCCATCCAATACATTTCAGGATCACCTTTAAACTTAGTTTCATATATAGTTAGATAAGTAATGTCTACACAAGCAAAATAAGCTATATAATATATTAATAAATACATTATGCCATCCATGATGAAACCTCATCAAACATTATACCACCCCTACTTAGATATAGAGCAAAGCTAAAACTATACTAAAAGTATTTCTTACCCATTTTAGATTGCATTGTCAACCTAATTAGATAATCTTGAAGAAACTCACAATTAATAAAAGAAGCTTAAACACAATGCATCATGGAACCTTTTTAATATTTGATACCTTCAAATAACAAATGATAATGCATGTTTTCATTTTTTTTATAGACTTCCTGTGAGGTCCTCCATTCAAAATCCATGATATCCCTAATTTTCAATTAGATTATATATGAAACCTTATCGAAAACACCTCTATGTGAATTACATCTCCCCTTCTTTGGTTCATGCAATAGCTAGGACTCTAATCAAAGTACGTTTTATGCATTTTGAATAGGTATAATTGAGGGAACTAACAAATAAGAGAAAAGTACGTATTAGAGGAAATTTCAATTCAAGATGGGCCTTTTAACTTTATGTCAAATTCCATGTCATCATGTGTTAGCCTATGAAATTGCTTTACATTTGAAATACCATATAAGTCTTAAACATTTTTTTAATATAAATTTGGGGATAGGTATCATAAAAAGCACTACTTTTTTTGTTTGTATTTTCGACATATCTCCCCGTCTTTTTACTCAAATTTCGATCTGGAGAGCTCGTTGGATGCGGAATTAAATTATGCATCCAACGAGCTCTCCCGATACATCATCATCACGTTTTTTCAGGTATTTCTTGTTTTTGGGGTAGTAGGGTTCACCAAAAGTATGCCGAGTGGGTACTCGTTGAATGCAGAATTTACTTCCACATCCAATGAGCTCTCCCAATCGAAATTTGAGTAAAAACACGAAGAGATATTTTGAAAATACAAACAAAAAAATAGTTTTTTTTCTTTTCTTCCTCCAAAATTAATAAATATTATTTTATTATTTTAACTATTATTTTATTAATTTTTGTAAGAGACCTATTTTGAGTTGAAATTTCAGCTAATGCTCTATGCATTTTCGATGGCATTATCAACGTAAATAGGTATAATTGAAGAATCTAACAAGTAAAAGAAGAGTAGGTCCTATGCATTTTCAACAACCTAAATGGATATAATTAAGGGAACTAACAAATAAGAGAAGAGTATACACAATGCATCATATAGCTCTTTGAACCATTAATGAATTCAAATAACAAAAATACATAAAGCGGTAAGCGGGAAGCTTTAAATTAGAGAAAATAATTGTCTTTATTATCCATTATTCATACCATATTGTTAATATAAGCACAAAACAAATACTATTTAATAAGCAAAAATAAATAAAAACCAATATTAAAATACAAAAACAAATTGTTACCTATTTCTTTAACTACCTTTTAATTAAGGCTTATTTAAATCTTCATCAAGATGTAGTTCAGCAAATACATTTATTACATTTAAATTAATTTTATTAATTGAATCAAACAAGTTCAACAATCAAATCCACAAATACATTTATTACATTTAAATTAATTTTATTAATTGAATCAAACAAGTTCAACAATCAAATCCAAAATCCTAGATAATATCTAAATACCATAATAAACATGTAAGAGCAAGGGAAAAAAAGTCACACAAACGGCCAATTTTCAAGCTTATGCATTGCCATGATTGCATCATCAAAGCGGTGCAGATGCAGTTTCACTAATTATTGAGATTTTGTCGTTAGTAATAATCATCTATTATTTTATTTTATTTCCTACTATTGAGAAATTTTCATCGACAAAGAAATTCCATGCAAAATATAATAGTGGTTAGAAGCTTAAGCCACGACAAGCCCAGATTATTAAAATGCTTAAAAGGAAGATCCAAGGAAGATATTAAAAAGATTACAGATTCGTAAAATACAATATTATTTGATAGTGGTAAAATATATTATTAATTTAATTTCTTTAATATTGTATGAATGGTTTAGTGGATTTTTTTGTCATGCAAGTTTGCATGTGAATAATCTCTTTCTTTGAGTTTGAAAAAATGTTAGAAAATCATGAACATAATATCAATCATCTTAGTGTATATGATATCATATTTATTTATAGTTTTCTTTGATATTTTGTAATATTTATCATTTTTATTAGCATTAGAATTTTTAAAATTTTTAATTTTAGTTTATTAACCTTAATCATACTGATAATAATCATAATGATAATGAGAGTTAAAGGACCCCAACCTAATCCAAATGGTAGAGACTTTGGGTTGCAATAGTCACTCCTAATCAAGTGGAAGAAAACTTATGTGGGATGCTTGTGAAACCCAAAGAGGATTGTATGGTGCTTAGGAATAGAAGTAAGCCTATGTGAAAGTGACTTTTTTCACTATAGATTTTTTTGTAATTGTGGAAGCCAACATTTTAAATTTTTTTTTTTAAACTTATACGTAATACAAATGGATACTCTTACTAAGCCAAATGTTAATAAATGAAAAATATGGCTTACAGAAATAAAGTCAACATTGTTACTAAACAAAATATTAATAAATGAGAAATATAAAGATAAATAAAGAAGATATCAAGAACAAAGGACCTCATTGCATGTGCACTTCCAAGTTGAAATGTACTTATAATTTTAAAAGATGAAAAAAGATATCATAGAATGACGATAAGCAAGAATAGAAATCATTCATTTATTAAAAAGTAAAACTAAAAGTGTATAATGTGGTCTAAGTTAAAATAAAACTAAAATCCTATAATGCGGCCTAAGTTATTAGTATAATGTAATTAGAATTTTATTTAATAATTAATCATAAACACATTAATGATTTAGCCTTAATGGTTATCTCAATTAGTAAGACGTATGAACACTCTGGTCACGAGTTTGAGCCTTGAGTCCTTCAGGGTCAAGCCTTCTGCTAAGATGATCAACGACTTACCACCCTTACCATCCATGAAATGTAGACAAGTATTGGTGGATTTATCTTCAAAAAAATACATTAATGATCAATTTGTAGATTTATTTAATGCAAGTGGCTTTGTGCAAAATATCAAACGAATAAAAAAACAAAACAATATTACAAAATTATGAACTTATAAAAGAAGGAAAATCTTTTTTTTTTCAAAAAAAACCCTAAAAATTTATATCATGTAGTCTCAATTATCTTTATAAGACAATTAAGATCCAATATAACTTTTTAATCTTATACATTAATTATGTATTTAAGGCTTTACTTAATATAAATGGATTTAGTAAAAAATATCAAATAAAACAATATTAAAAAATTATAAAAACATATACAAAGTTCATAATCATACATTTACTTGCATACATAAAAATATGTTCTCAGGTACATAACATGTCTTCTCCGTTGCAATATTTATTCCCTAAAGCTTGGCCATGTCTTCTATTTACCTGCAATATTTATTCCCTAAAGCTTGGCCATGTCTTCTATTTACCTTACACTTATTTTTCTATGGCTTGAATACTACATTGCATAGATATCGACTCCTAGGAATATGGTGCCTAAACCCATCCCAAGTTCATGTCTCTTTATATTTGATGTAGTAATGGTTACCTCTAAGAAGAACCCAGACGAAATGGGTACACAAACCTTGATTTTGGGGTCTTTTAAGTACTTTGAGGGCATGTCCTTTTATATTTGATGTAGTAATGGTTACCTCTAAGAAGAACCCAGACGAAATGGGTACACAAACCTTGATTTTGGGGTCTTTTAAGTACTTTGAGGGCATGTCCTTAAAAAAAGGTATAGTTTAATTTTTTTTAAAGTCTAAGAAAAACAAGGTTTTGATGGGGCCCTCCCCAAAACCTTAATATGTTTTTTATCAAACACTCTCATATTGACAAAAGAGAAAATCATCCTCTTTTTACCCTTTCATTTCTAGCAATGATGGGAGAAACAATCAAGTAGTGAAAGGGGAAAATAGTTCAACTATAAAGCGTTTTTGGTGCTATATTCTCACTAAAAAGTTGTGGACAATCATATGGAGAGTGAAGTGGTTATATGCCATCAACATGTCACATATGTGGAGAGAGAGCAAAGCTTGTTGACAATAATTTTTTATTTTGTATAACATATGTACTTGAAACGTGCTTAAACTTTTTAAGATTTCAATTTGAAATTTCAAATGATAGTGATCAATTTGGTTGTTCAATGTTATATAACCACTATTTGATTGTTGATTGTTCAAAATTTTAATGAAACAATGTGCATGTGTTTCTTGCTACTTGTTAAAAATGATATTATGGCAATATGCAATGTGTATGTTTATATTTTTATTTTATTTTAATTAATTTTTCATATGTGTATATGTTCATAAACTATACTTTAATGAATTAAAGTCTCCTTTTTAAAAAAGTGTTGTCTGCATCCCTAAACCCAAGTACTTTAGTAACTTAGCTTAAATATGACCATTTGCACCAATTCAAAAGGAAAAGGGCTTTGAGAATGGTCTTCTCTGTTGAACCAAATAAAATCATTTATTGTACTTTGGTAAAGATGCTTGATCAAGTCATAAAGGTCATAACTAAAATTTTGGTCTTTTATGACAAGCAAAAACCATCATGAAAGGCTTTATAATGGTGGTTTTAGCTCTGTTATTGTAAATAAAAATTTATATAATTAAAGATATGGTTTTTTTTGTGGTGGTTTTAAAACCACTGAAAAAAGACTATTGTGGTGGTATAAATCAGTGTGGAAACCATCATTTAAAAGACTTAGCAATGATTTTAAAGAGTTGTAGAAATTTATACCAAAAAGGTCAATGGTAGGGAATAAAATCTACGGCCAAAGGTGTCAATCAACCACGTGTTAAAAAAATAGTGGTAGTTGGGAGAATTATCATCTATGAGGACTATAGTGGTGGTCTCGAAAACACTATTGTTGAATATGCCTATGGAAAAAACTTTGCTCACCTACAAAGGGTCTATGGCATCAATTTTGCAAAACTCACAATTGAAGAGATTTATGGTGGTAGAAGAAAACCGGTACCAAAAGCAACAAAAACTACCACTAAAACCTAGATAGTTTTTGGTGACTCAGAAAAATTACAACAAAAAATAAAAAGTTACTCCTAAAAAGATCATGATATATTTTAGTGATGAGAAAAAACTAATACTAGAACTCTAAATTGCCACTAGAAACTACCACTAGAACTCTAAAACTAATATTTGGTGACAAGAAAAAACTATTGCTAAAGCTTATTAAATTAGGGGAATGGACAAAATGTTAAAAAACATGATCGCATAGAAATAACAATTAAACAAGATGCAAATATTAAAACATAAACACATTACAAGAGAGACATCAATATAATGTGGTTCACCCAATATGGGATGCATTCATACATAAATTGTTAGTCCTTCATTATTATATCTCCCAACAAAAATGAAGTGAGACAGCCTACAACAAACCCACTGCACTTCCTCTTCACTCTCTCACAGTCTCTCTCACACAATCACAAAGATCGTTTTTACAATGCTACAATACAATACATAGCAATATTACAATGTCTTCCTTTTATAAAGGGAATACCATGGGAAAATACCATGGGCTACACAAAACCATGGGCCCATAAATCACCCATTATTGAGCAAGTCATGGCTCTAAAATTACAACATTTTACAAGGCATGTTTTCCTAAATTTTCACTATAGGGGCACTACCCTCGAATCTCTCCCAGTGGGGGGCTCCCAAAATAGTCACCATCCCCCCTGGATCCCCCTAACGACTATAGTGGGGAGGCAAGAACCACCATAAACCCCCATTAGGTGTTGGGATCCAAACACGACCAAAATAATAACATCTATGAATCAAGAAGATGAAGCTCCACAACCAACACAAAAACCACCACTAAAAATACCAATGCTTGTTGCCAAAAGTTTGCACAACTATAACAAAAATATTTTTGGAGGGTATATCCTAGCACTACAATTCAAGGAAGCCTAACTAACCATCTCTACTAGATTTGGAGCAACACATGAACCACACTAACTTGGGAAATTCTAATATGAAGCTAGGAAGTCTAAGTTGGAAATCCCTTATTATTTGTAATTTCCTATTTTAGTATTCTTAGGCTATTTTCATGAACTCATGCATCGAATATGTGTGACTATGCTAGAATAAATATCAATTAGAGTTGGTTCCATCCAATACATTTCAGAATAAACTTTAAACTTAGTTTCATATATAGTTAGATGATTAAAGTCTACACAAGAAAAATAAGTTAAATCATATATCAATAAATACATTATGCTATCCATGATGAAACCTCATCAAACATTATATCACCCCTTCTTAGGTATAGAGCAAAGCTAAAATTATACTAAAAGTATTTCTTACCCATTTTAGATGGCATCGTCAACCTAACTAGATAATCTTGAAGAAACTCACAATTAATAAAAGAAGCTTAAACACAATGCATCATGGAAACTTTTTAATATTTGATACCTTCAAATAACAAATGATAATGCATGTTTTCATTAAATGATAATGCATGTTTTCATTATTTTTTATAGACTTCCCATGAGGTCCTCTATTCAAAATCCAGGATATCCCTAGTTTTCAATTATATCATATATGAAACCTAGTCGAAAACATAT
This sequence comes from Pseudotsuga menziesii, assembly GCA_001517045.1. NCBI lineage: Eukaryota > Viridiplantae > Streptophyta > Pinopsida > Pinales > Pinaceae > Pseudotsuga > Pseudotsuga menziesii. The sequence goes on from LPNX010574323.1 coordinate 223,536, forward strand.
CTATGTGAATTACATCACCCTTTCTTAGGTTCATACAATAGCTAGGACTCTAATCAAAGTACGTTCTATGCATGTTCTATGCATTTTGAATAGGTATAATTGAGGGAACTAACAAATAAGATAAGAGTACGTTCTATGCATTTTTTATGGCATTGTCAACTTGAATAGGTATAATTGAGGGATCTAAAAAATAAGACAAGAGTGCATCTTATTCATTTTCGATGGCATTGTCAACCTAAATGGGTATAATTAAGGGAACTAACAAATAAGAAAAGAGTATACACAATGCATCATATAGTTCTTTGAACCATTAATGAATTCAAATAACAAAAATAATATAATATTTTTCCATTTTTCAATAAGCTTTTTGGGTGGGCCTCACTTGTCAAACAACCATGCCTTCACTCTAGATCGAACTTAAAAATACCCAATCCATGGCATTGTCAACCTTAATAGGTATAACCGAGGCAACTCACAAGTATGTTAATGTTAGTAAGAATGCGTCATAAACTCTTTTGATCATTAATAAATTCATGTAACAAATAATAATATAGTGTTTTCATCATTAGATAAGATTTTTGGGTGGGCCTCACTTGTTAAACAACCATGTATTCATTCACTCTATATGGAACTAAAAATTCTCCTATGCTTAGAGCATCTAAGCGTCTAATATGTATTTTTTTATTGTTAACAGCTAACTTTTGCTTACCTATCTTGTTATTATCCTTATACAAGGATACCTTGTCTATGATTCTTACCATGCTTTCTATGCACTCTTTGCTTCTAGTAGTAGGGGGATACCTTGAGTATGAAACTACCCTATCCTGAAGGGGTGCCCCAATAAACTAGTAAGGGCCCTTGGGGAATTTTTTGCTTACCTATCTTGTTATTATCCTCATCACACCTGTACATCATTACCATATTTTATTTTCACTATTTCATCATGGTAAAATAAAAAAATCAAAATTGCACTTAAAAATGACTATTTTACAAAATTAAGTTGCTCAATTATCTAAAAACCCAGCAACTTATACCCAAACTTGTTTTTTTTTTTGGTGTTTCTCATTTTTATCAACAAAAGGAAGAACATGGTACAACACCTATGATATCCCAATTTGGAAAGAATATAAAAAAGATGAAAAGCACAAAATCAAAGACAAAAGTCAAAAATAAAAAATCATAGTCTTATTCTTATCCTAAAGCTATATGTCGTGTATATAAATGAACAATCAACTTCCATCACTTAGAATGAATTTCTCCATACATTGCTCAAGCCGTTATTCTACAAAAATATTCTCAATATCCGAATTCCCTTTTGTGTTCATTTCTCACCTTATCGGAGATCTACACCTTGTGACATCTGGCTAGAGAATAGTAGGATGCTAGGAGACTACAAGCATCCTTGTTCATATTGTTGCAGGGGTCCATGTCACTGCTACTCTGAGGTAACCTTTGGTTTATGTACAATTCATTATTTAATGAAAAGAAAAACAATTATTTTATTTGTCATATGCATGTGTTAAAGAATGCACTTGATGTTAGTTTAGTTTCACTTTATTGTTGTTCATTATGTTTATTCACATGCTTAGCATAATGTTTAATTTATGTTTGTTAGTTGTTATTTTTTTTTTTCAAACTTCTACTAAGGATTCCATAACCCTTAGTAGGTTCTTTTGGCACATACTAGTTTGTAAAAACCAATAAAAATTTTCACAACTCCACTGTGGATGCTCTCTATTGTTCTCTGGTTATGCTTGTCTATTATTTTTTGCCATTGTTTGAGTTTTATTGCCCTTTTTTTACTTTTCATCTATATGTTTGTTGATTCCCGAGTGATTATAGTCCTAAAACCATCCTGAATCTACCCCTATTAATTAAGTTGAGCCTTTTTTTTTCAAGGTATCCTCTGCAATATTTTCGTATGTACAAAAAATTACTGTAAATTGCCAATTTTTAAACTAAGATATATTTGCCTCCTCGACTTGGATTTGCATGATTTTTTTCAAAATGTGTATTTTTTCGAGAGGAATTCAGATATGCAGTTTAGATGCAATGGTGGAGTGAATTCAATCACTCTTGATCTAAAAAAAAGAAATCATCCCAAGCAATCCCGAACCTGCCAAGCCTAGTCCCAAGGGTGCCAATATGCATGCCAATTAGGATAGTAAACCAAATCGCGCCTCCATTTTATTTAAGCAAATCACGCCTCTGTTTTATTCAAGAAAATCGTGCCTCCATTTTAGTGAACAAAATAGCGCATGCATTTTGGAAAGCAAATTTTTTTTAAATAGGTTGAGCCCGTCTTTTTCACAACATCGCATGGCTATTGGAGTTCTTTGGAGCAAACCTCGACTGGGCGAACACATTTTTGGGTGTGCCAAAGCCATCCACCTCCACCTTTGGATCAACCTCATATTTGTGAGGTATTTTCCTCATTTCTTTTCATTTTTTTTCTCTTTGTTCATCAATTTACCTGCCCTAAATTGAAAAATTAAACCAAAATAAATTAAATTATGGCCAATGGAAACAAAAACCCCAATGTAATTGGCCAATGGAAACCAAATCCCCAATTTAATCATAAAAATTAAATAATTTTGATTATTTACCAAAATTGATACCCAAAATTTCCATGCCCAATGGAAACCAAAACCCCAATTAACTCAAAAAACAAATGAATTTAACTATTTCCATATACATATTCACAAACATCCTTGTGAATCCATACCAAAATTCACAAATATGCAAAGTTTGTCAAGCACATTGCAAGTTTGCATAAGTAATTTACATGCCCAATGTAAACCAAAACCCCAATTAACTCATAAAATACAAACGAACTTCACTATTTGCATATATGTATATTCACAAGCATCATTATGAATCCAAAACCAAAATTAACAAATATGCAAAGTTTGTCAATTATGTTGCAAGCTTGCATACAACTAAAAAAAAATCAAGTAGAGTTCATATATTCCCCTAAAATACATAAACAAACATGGTAAATCCTTTGCCTCTATCCGAAATATCGAAATTGGTCTTCCAAGAACATCAATAAACACCTTATAGTTTGATGAAACTTCCTAATCCAAGTGTTAAAATAAGGTATAGCAGCTTCCCATGCTATTAACAAATATTTCGTCTTGAACGAAGGGTACTTTTTGGTTAAGGTCAAGACAACAAAGTTCAACAATAGACTCTATGAATGTGAAGATAGATAGGTAGGTTGATGTGTTTGATTAAACATGCCAATCACATACTATCATACATGATATAATCCAGTGGAACCCTTGCAACCATAAAATCCATAAAGATCTACTAAATAGACTTTGGAGTCCAAAAAACATCACGCTACAACAAATAATTACATATCTAACAAAATCGTTGCCTATACTGGGATTTTATTCATCAACAACACATTATGCCACGTATTCTAGGGTCTAGTTGTTGCCTCTACCTGCAATCTGGGAGTTGGTCATGCAAAGGCAATAGTCAGCACCTCACAATTTCGACAAAACTTCATAATCCAAGCCTTAAAATAAGCTAAAGGAGCTTCTCAATCAACATATGCACTCAAGACACTTTATGCACACATGCATACTTAAAAATTGGAATTAATACGTGAATTTAGGACATAAATATGAGATGAAAAAATGTTAAATGTTTATTCTTTATTGTAAAATTCAAGATCAATTTTTAAATTTATATGATAGATTTAGTTTATGTTGTTATTTGTCATACATTAGTTATACAGTTTTCAATGCTTAGAGATGTCATTATATCATGTGTTTATATTTCTAATGATATTTTATTTTTATTTATGATTGCAGTGGCTACTATGGATAACAATGCGGAGATACTGAGGGTTATTGCCCATTTGAGAGAGATTGGTTCTAGTTGGAGGGGTGGAGATGAGCTCCGTCGCTCCTCGTCATATTCTTTGTTGTCTATTGTTGATATGATCGCAAGATCGAATGATGCTTTGTATAGCATCACATCTTACAGGGAGAGGAAAAGACAACAATATGCTGATGGGTTGAGCTACAATGAGGTAAAAAATATCAAAATATCAAAACAACACATCTATTCATTGTTTAGACTTCCTGAGACGGATGACATTCCGAAGATCAACAGGTCACATATTTCTATTGAGTGGTGCGCCTTTCCACCTATCAGAGACAATTGGATGGATAGGTGGTACATGGTTTTTGACATTCCCCCTCACAACAATAAGGAAGTACCATTGTACTTCCTCCAAAAATTGTATGTAGAGTTTGTGATGGGGAAACATGTCAACTATTTTGACATGTTGGGCTTCTAGGGAGTTGGTAGGGGGATGCCCCAACACTGACCCAATGCTAGGCATAGAGATGCAAATCCACAGATACCTGCACCCCATGCCCAGCTACTGAGGGTAGATATCCCTCCTGCACATGACATGGTTTCCTAGACACAGGAGGCATTTTTTACTCTAGCTGAGATGGTCTCTCGACACACAACCACTATTGACCAGAGAGCGCCCTCTTCCTTTGCTGGTGTACAACCACCAGCTTCTAGTGGTGGAGGGACATCTATTGGTGGGGATAGACCGACATCCCATGTGCCTCAGAGCGAGCCAAACATCTGCACATTGTGTGGGGGACCCTGTTATGGTCCTGGACCAAGACATGGTACCACTACGATGACTAGTGGTTAGGTAAGGACATTGTTTTAAAACTTTGTTATTGTTCAATTTTTTAATTTTTCCATACTATATGTAACATATTAAAAGATTCGTAATATATGCAATATTTACTCTTGTAGGTGATTGATGCCTCTCACATGGGTGGTACTGCACCCGGTGTGGTTGTACCTGAGGCCCAAACAACCACCATTGAGGTAATATTTAAAAATTTGTCATTTTGTTAATGCATGTGTTAGATTTGATTAATTTATTAAATTGTCTAATATTTACAATTTTTGAAGTTGCAGGAACCCCACTTAGAATGTGATGCTGGAGACATTGATATCAACGACATAGTCCAATGTGGAATTTACGATTAGTTGAAGAATGTAAGTACATGGGTTATGACTGAATCTTGTTCGAATTATTTAAATTTCATATTGTACACTCCTTTATAGATCGCTAATATTTATAACTTTTAAACTTGCAGATGCTATTAACATCTAAAGAGGGGCAAGAAATTTATGGAAGCGGTCACTCCCATGGGGGAGATATGTCCCAGGAAGGGATAAGTATATTACAACATGTTAGTTTTTCAGTACATATTATTCCATCCATTCAACTCCATGTATAACTATGGTAACACTTTATGACTGCAGACATCATCGCAGATCCCTGCATCGCCTATTTGTTTTGTATATTTCCGTAGTCCAAACATAGATAAGGGGGTTGTTTACACCAGACGAACCTCTTCCTTGAACAGAGAGGGTGTGCATGAGGATCAACCTACCCATCCCACAGTAATGTACACACTTCCAAAGATAGTTGTTGGTTAGCTATGAATTCACTTCACAAGTAGTTTTTCTTAATGTTATTTTCGCATGTTTACAACATCAGGATGTAGAGTCATCTGTACCAGGCCTTAGTGGGATTGTTGATGTTGTAGTCAATGCTGCATCTACAATTGGGATAAGTCACAATGAGGTACATCTACTTGAATATTTGTAATTGTACATTTCATTTTTATTGTTTATGGACATGCACGATGTCTAACTATTTTATCATTTGGTGAATGTAGCCACACCCTAGTCCATTAGTGCATGCAATTGAGGTTGATGTTCAACCTACAGCTCCTCTTACTACTGAAGAGTCCCAGCGTAATCCCCTACAAATGGTTTTTTCAGTGAGATGTTAATTTTTTACATAATTGATTAGTACTTTCTCATTCATGTACATGTTGATAATTCTTGAGATAATTGACATTTTTTTTATTTGTAGAGAAGCATTGTAGAGAGACTTTCTACAAGGAGGAGGACACCAGAGGCACCTATACCCTCGACCCCAGAGGCACCTACACCCTCAACGGATGCAGCGAGTCTTTTTTTTATTTACAATTGAGTCATATTTTAAATTTTCAACCTTTGTTATTGCTAGATAGTACTAGTTCAGTTACCTGATCAAGAAATATTGTCATTGATTTGTAGTCACCAGAGATGCACAGTGGTCGTAGACATAGGCGAAAAGCAACAAGGTCTAGGAAAAACAAGAGAAAGTTAGATTTTTGATGTGTTAGTCCAGGACAAATATGTATTTTTATGTATAATCCAGAGTTAGAGTTAGAGTTAGAGCTATATGGATTTCCAACTGGAAGTACTGCGCTCATTGAAAAACCCTAGGGTTTGTATTGCGCCTTGTATTTTGTTACCTATCAGGAGTTTAATGTGCTTCGTATTTTGTTGTTTTATCGTGGTGAAGCTCTGTCTCTAGACTATGAAGGTGGTGATGTAAGAGCCAAGGCTCTTTAGCCTTTAAGATCTCAACCTGCGACACACCCAAAACTTTTTTTTTTGCACCAGTCTACTGCGACGATTTGGATCCTTGGCCAGCACATGGTTTTCTCTTCAGTGTTAGTTTTTGTGGTTTGCTTCAAGGACTTCATCGACATCATCGAATTTACAGGGTAAGTCACCTTTTTTTATGTTTATATTATTTGTTGTTTTAATACATGTATTTGAATCTATAATTTGACCTCTGTATTGTTTATTTGCAGGAGGTTTCGATCGGTGGTCATTGCATTAGAGAAGAGCCTGCCTTTGCGAAGAAAATAACCCTCGTTTCGGTAGGACCTGTACCCTGCACTCCTTGATCCTTGTGGCAATATGGATTAAGGCTCTATGGCTCCATGGATCTATGACTCTGTGGCCAGCTTTTTCCTAGATTGGAGTTATTCCCATGTTTTCTTTCATTGAAAATGGTAAACCCTCTTTGAGGTTTTTTCTTGAGGCATTTACAAATAGTTTTGTAGAAGGTCTCCTTCCGACCATGGAGTCGAAGGGACTATAATGTACTATGTTTATTTAATTTTGCTGTGGATTCTAGCTCTTACAAGGCTTTGTGAGAAAAATGTTTAAGATTGTTAAAAAAAAGCAACAGTCTGCTAACCTGTGTGAGAAAATGTATCGAGCGTTTTCCAGTTTATGGTATCTCTATAATTTTAACTATTTTGAACCTTCAATTCTATCCAGTGACTGGGCTTGTTATAATTACATAGTTATTTTGGTGTTGAAATGTTACTAATACTTTGTAGATTGTAAATGTTTTGATTATTGATATAAGAAATCCTGTGAGGGTTTTTACAGCACTTTGGTAAATTTAAGGTCATGAGGCCATTACATTGCACAGTTCATTTTTAAATTTATGGTATTTCTTTGTCAAGAGAATTGTGAGATGAAGATATTTGGAGTCGTAAGGATTTTGTGTTGACTGTGAAAGGAACGTCAGTTCTTTTGTTTCTAACAAGCTGATTACTTGCAAGCAGACCTGCCCTTATGGGATTCAAACTCTTTTTCTAATATATTAGTGGTTTGGAAATTTTAATAAACAGTTGTACTACTGCGTGAAGAAAACGATGGATAGTTTATACTTTTAGCTGCGGCCTTTATCTGTTTGGATTTTGATAAAGTTAAGTAGATTTAAAATTTTGTTTTGCCTAAATAACCTCGGTAGGCTTTGATCTGGTGACCTATTGATTACTATCTGATACAAAAATTGTTTATTTTTTCTTCTCATTGCGGATTTTTCCAAGGTTTAGTTACTGTATTTTTAAATTATTGTTTTAAAACCCTAGCTTATTCTAAGTAAATGGTTTAAGTCATTCGTCTACATTCGAGTTGTGCCTTACCATAAACTGAATGAGCCTTTCGGCCATATTTTAATAATATTGTGAATATAGATATATATACATATAATTGTTTAAAACCCTAAATTAACTTCGGTGGAAAATCTAAGCCTTTCGGCTGTAATGGAAGTTTTATATAATAGGCCTTTAGTAAGGATAATACTAGTAGAAAATTTAAAATGTAACTCCTTCCTTAAATATTTTTTTTAGATAAAGGACTTGTAAGTTTTATGAACTACATATACTGTATTATCCTAGATAAGTCTATCCGCTAATAATATGTGATAAGAGTTAATTCAATTTCAAGGTTTACTTAACAATGATTACAGTAATCTAAGAATGTAATGAGATGAATCTTTAGGAAAAATGGTAATATAAACTTAGAAATTGGTTATGGAATTATATGTAAAGATGAACAGATTTTCTCTTACAAAACATTATGATAATATTCAATCTCCCATTTAACTTTATGAAAAGAATATTTGTGGCATCCTTTACAACATTACACAGAAATTAAGATCTTCCTAACCTATTCCAATTCAATAATGATTACTTAGTTTAGAGAATTCCTTAAAATCCGCAAAGCTGCAAATATAGATATGAAATAATTTCACAGATAATAAATAAAACATCTTAGAACATCGATAATTGTTGAAGGGGGGCAAACACCCAAAGAACATCATTCCTCCCAGTCGTCTCTTGAAAGCAGCCAAGATCACTTGCTTTAGTACCCCCGAGCTTGTTCACTGAACCACCAGGACGAAGAGGCTGTGTAACATACCACACATAAATCGCTGCAACTTAGAAAACTCACTAGCATACTTAACTCTCGGCAATTTCACTTTAGTTATCCCCTCATCAAATTCCTCTTGTGTGCTTGACTTTTCATTTTGCAGCAATTCACTAGGTTCTAATCACTTGGAATAGAATGTAATGAGCCTCATGCTCAATTCGATGGTATTTATAAGATTTCCAAGGTCTTTGCGTTAGTTTTGTAATTAAATGAGTCACCTTCTCAGGGAACATGACCAAAATTTTAGGGATTTTGCCTCTTGCAACAACTAGAAAGTGAAATGTTAGTGCTTCCACTTGTCATTTGGCCTTCTACAGCTGCTCATTCCTCCTAGTGGGTCAGTGAACACTCTTCAATAGATTTCTTTGGATAGGTGTCTCTCATTTTTAATTATTTGAATAAATAAATATTCAATTACAGTCATCCTTGACCGTTCTTGGTCATAAAAACTTTACAATAACTTTTAACATAATGTTTTCTCAAATAAATAAATAAAATTATTTTTCAGTTCTGGGTGGGTTACAAGTTCATTCAACTCGTTAAAGTGAAGATAAATACATATTGAAGATATGTTGTTCAAATTGTGTTCCTTGTCTTTTCTTGAGGGAGGATTTTTCCCATGTGGTTTTTCCTCTTTTCTAAGTTCTTTGGACATGAATAATTGTAAAGGGTGACCATACCAATTTCTCTACTATGGATCTTAATGGCTCCTTGATACCTAGAAACCCTACCTCTTCAAAGTTGTGACAATTCTACTCTGTCAAATCCTCCTTAGTATTCTTCTCGGGATGTCCTAACAAATCGTCTTTGTCTCCACGATCCTACTAGCACTTACCTATCCCATTGTACAAGGATCGTTTGGAGGATCTACTAGCATCATCTCAGATGTTGATTTGGACATTCCTCAAATATCCACAAGCTCTTGATATGAGTGGAACACAGACTTAGGACTTTCTTCCTATGCTTCTCTATAGTCGATTTCAGTTTCTCCACAGTGTTAAAAAATAGTTGTAATCCCTAACATAGTGCCTTCCATACCATATGGTAAGACTAACTTCTCCATTAGCTTCATACTCCCCATAACTTCACCATTAATAATATTTCTATTAAATTCTATCTCATTTCCAAAACCATTCTTCATCAAGAAAGTTAGTTGAGAAGAATGTTAAATTGGCAATCATTATCCTATAAAATTTGTTCATATTGTTTTGAAGTGTTTATTAAAGGAATATTATATGTTGTTATCATTTTTATACTATGTGGGAAAATTTCATTTTCTCAGGAATTTGACAAAGCAAAAAATCCACATAGGGCATAGTTTCAACCATTTTAGGATTTTCCAAGTTTATGGTTCAATTTGGAGACCCTCAAAACCCCTCAAGAATGGATGAACTATTTCCTTGAAAATTTCACATACTTTATATCAAACATTAAAAAAAAGATTATTGAATTCTTTATCTATAATCTCGCTAGAAAATAAGTCATTTGAATCATTTTTATCTTACATATTTATCAAAATTATTCCCTTTATTCAACACATAAAATATAAATTACTTAAAAAAAAACTTTTTTTGCAAAATTGAAAATAAAATATCTAAAATAAATTTTCATACTAGAGCAAAATTGAAAATAAAATATCTAAAATAAATTTTCATACTAGAATAAATTTTCATACTAGACATATATCCAAGTCAAAATGCCAAAAACATAATTCCTTATACCTTTTAAGGATCTCTCATCCTAAAAACCCCTCATAAAATGATTTGGACCTTTATCTAAGTCAAAATTCCAAAAGCATAATTCCTTATACTTTTAAGGATCTCTCATCCTAAAAGCCCTCATAAAATGATTTGGACCTTTGTCTATGGGATATTTTGCTTCCCTAAATTTCTAAACAACTTTTATCTTCCTAAATTTCTGAATAACTTTGGATAAAGCATAGGACAGAGGAACTATTAATTGGACGGGAATAAAAATGATGTTAGTTAACCTTTATCTTGGAAATACTAACTACTATACATGATTAATAAAAATACTTTATTATTAATATTTTTTGTTTTTAATTATTTATAAAAAAAACATACATTTTAAAATAAATAAATATTTAAAATTTAAAATATATTTAAAATCACATTCAATTTTAAATTAAATCAAAATTCATCTATTTCTTCCAGTACAGTTCTCCATTTTAGCCTTTTTACAGTACAGTTCTCCATTTGATGGATCATGGCGGCAATAAGATTACCGGACAAAGAAGGATAAACTTCTCTGGATGCATAACACCGAGACTGGTGATGTTATTGTTAATTTTAATTTGGCCTATGATCTTATTATCTCATCAAATTTGGAGAAAAAAATGTGGGTGGCATCATAAATAGTTGTGGTATTGGAATATTCCGATCAAAATCAGAGTTTTATTTGGCTTTGAGCAGAACCGCATCAGCACATGAGACAACCTGTTAAAGAAGGGTTGGTCAGGGCCTAACAAATAACAGATGTGGGTTGTGCAAATCGGGTTCTGAATCGATAAATCATATCTTCGTTTCTTGCCCTTTTGCTAGTGCAGTCTGAGATTTTCTTGAACTCCGTTTTAGGATGATTTTTCCTTCGTTTCTTGCCCTTTTGCTAGTGCAGTCTGAGATTTTCTTGAACTCCGTTGTAGGATGATTTTTCCTCGGGAGGCTCTGTCTCTTGTGAATAATCTTAATGAGTGGCTACAACTGGATCACGACTTTCCATACTTACCTATATTCGACATCTGGAACATATGGCTGTCCCGAAATCTGAGTATTTTTTAGGACTGCTTTCTGGGTATTGAAACCATTTGTTTTGGTATTCTGAGCAGGTGAAATCTTTCCCTGTTACATATTCCAAAAGGCCTCGAAGAGATATCGGACCAGGTTTATGGTGTAGGTGTTGTTCTTTTTATCAGTTGTGCTCATTTCTTTTATATCAAAATGGGCTCTGGGGTCAATACAAACACTAAACACTAAAGCTAAATTGCTTGCCCTTGGTATCTGTTGACGTTTGCGGAGGCTATTGGTCTTCCCTCATGTTTTGGGGACTTTTTAGTCATTATTAAATGTCCAAATTATGAGGCTTTGTTCTAGGCTTTTGATTTGGAAAACTGGTGTAACCGTATTGCTGAGGTTAAAAACTCTTTCTTTTCAAGAGTCTTTCCTTCTCTCTTTTTTGGGGTTTTCGGAAGGAGTTATTATTGGGGAAGGCTCAATACAACTCTATTAAGGATTTTTTTGTTATGTATGGCGTTCCCATCTTAAATGTGTAAGATGGGATTTTGTTTCTTTTTGCCAATTATTGGAGTTTTGTTTATTAGATGAGAGGATCTCTTGGACTCAAAAGGGTGATGAGGTTCATGCTCTCTTCTTGTGCTTCCTTCAATATGTTTTTAGGGCTCCTTATGTGTTCTGGTCAGACTAGTTGATAGATCTTTCTGAAAGGAGTTTTGAGACTGTTTCAAAGTTTATGTTTGGAGCTTATGTGACGACACCAAAAAGTCTCTCTGCTTTGTTTTGTAATGGCTGTAAAGTTATTTTTTTAAGGCCAGCCACATCATAATAACTATATCTTAGTTACATCTTTTGTTACCTTTGATTCTTATGGAATATTAAAGAACATCTAATTTTCTTTTTAACAAAAATAAAGAATTATGAAAAAAAAAAGTAAATGACTGCTTAACTTATCAGCTGCTATGCAGCTTACCTTATCTTTTGATGTTTATTTTAGTTATCATATCATGTTGAATGTCATGTCAGTGCTGTAAAAGTAATGTAGTTTTAAATGGAATTTCACTTCTTTTTATAAAGGGATGTTTAAGATATTTTTTATTTTTATTTTTATTTCATGGAAATTCAATTCTTTTTATAAAAAGGTTTTCCTGAGGAACTGATGGTTTTAATAGAAAATTCTATAGTATTTAGTATGATTGTTTGTAATTGGTTTTCTTAGAAAAGGATTATGGTAGCAAGGAAAATCATTTTTTTTTGGTTTAGGAGAATTGATTTTTTTCCAGTTAATTATTGTGTTAAGATATCCATAACAGCATACACTCGTGTTTTGATGTTTATTTTAGTTATCAAATCAGTTCTGATGAACTTAGGAGACTATGAGAGGCTAGACCAACATCCTGAACATCATGATGAATGTGATGTCAGTGCAGTGAAAGTGGATGTAGTTTTAGATGTAATTTCACTTCACTTCTTTTCATGGAAGGGTGTTTCAGATATGGTTTCCGATGAAGGTTCTTTTTTGAGTAACACTTTGATGTTCTTGATAGCTGTAAATTTTTATAGTTAATATGATTGAAGTTACAATTCACTTCTTTTCATGGAAGGGTGTTTCAGATGAAGGGTTCTTTTTTGAGCAACACTTTGATGTTCTTGATAGATGTAAATTTTTATAGTTAATATGATTGAGGTTACAATTGAATTTTTAGAGAAGGATACTTAGGATAGTGCTTGCAGGAAAATCTTTTTTAATTTTGGTGAGTTGAGTTTTTTGGGTTAATTATTGTGTCAAGATAGAGATAACAACAGCACAGTACTGGAGATCAAATTCTTTGTAATGGAAACCTCTGTATGCACGTTGATACAATGAACCCATCTGTCAATTCAATGAACTCAAAGGCTAATATATGTACCAGAGACGTATTCTCCATGAATAAAGAACTTACAAAAACTTGCGAGAATTTCTGTTCTAATTCCCTGTTATCCAAGGCCCTAGGCCTTAAAGCCTTACTCGAAGACTTGTCACTTCAAAGTCATGACCAACCCTGACCTCCATGGAACAAATACATATATACCACGTTACAAACACATAGAACGTATATTCTTTGAGAATAGGGACATAAAAATAGATCAACAGATAGTGCAGATATTGGAATTATAGTCCTCTCTATCAACTCTATATGGGTAAGGCTCATAGCTGCTTGAATTCACATGCACAAATGTTGGAGGCTCGGCCTTCTTCTCTTCCTTCTTCTGGCCCTCTGTCTTTGTCTTTTTCTCTTCTTTGTCAGGGCCAACGCTCAGCAGCTCTGTGTAACCGAATTCCTCGGTTTCATGGCAACATCCACAGGATTTGCTTCCCCAATCACGGTTATCTTCTCGTCCTTCTTATTCACTGCAACAGACTCCACCCCTACAGTCAAATATCCGTCCATATTTTATCAGCAATCAAAACCCAGTTAGTAGTATGAGATCTTTTTTTGGCAATAGCCAAACTCCCGCATCGATGAATTGAATAAATTTTACCTTCAACTCCTGCAACGGTCTGCATAACTCTTCTCTTACTTTTCTCGTCCCCAATTGTCACTTTCAGCACCATTTTCTGCAAACGAAACTCATGGGCCATCATCATCAATCAGTGAGTTTAATAATTCATGACACACAGAATCTTAAACAACTGATTTTGTTTGAACATAACAAAAGTAGCAGCATAACTTCATATTTGACAAGAAACAGCAGTCTTCCAAAACTCTCTCTCAGATATATGCAGAAGGAAGAAGCACAGCATGATACAAATTGGTATAGGGAGCCTTGTACTGAGATACAGACCGATTGAATAAATATATAAATGTTCTTATAGCCGCTGCTTCTGGAAGCTTTCAACCTATCAGAAGCCTACCCAAATCATTGATAGGCGGTGTGCCATGACTTCCATAAACACAGAGTCAAAGTGGCAAGGCTGGTAAGTCTTTGACTGGCTTCAAAACTTGTTCAAAATCTATGGTGCATTTCATTTCACAATTATTATAAAATTGGTAATTATTTAGTATATTCAATGCAAATAAACAGAGTAAATGTGTGACCTGCACGTAAAATAAACATGTGAAAGAAAAGAGCCACACAAGCTGCCAATTTTGAAGCTTATGCAATGCCATGATTGCATCATAAAAGCTACAGATTCACTGTTGACTGGCATAGCTATGGTCAAGCATGACGAAGAAGCCTTGCATAGCAAGAGTTCCAATTGAGGCCATGCGGAATACTTTGAAACTTAATATACCATATATGGGGCGAGCCCTATATACTGGACAGAATCGTCTTTAAGACGACTCTGTCAATGTCAGAGACACACGAACTCTCTATGTCATAATGTATGGTGAAGCAGTGATGCCCCATGGCTCTCTATGGCCTCATTCGACATGATAGCTCTGGCCAGATTTTCAGGCGATCGGAAAACTCCACGTCTAAT
>LPNX010574346.1:10263-83421 GCA_001517045.1 Pseudotsuga menziesii
TTCAACCGTGTTTTATTTGTGCAAATATTGAATATATCTATAGTCTATGTTTCCAAACCTCTCATTCCATATCTTTCTGTTGAAGCCTGATAAATTGCAGGTGGAAACAGTAAGGGATTCTCCCCAATCAATGTTCCCAACTATCCCGTTGACTGTTTTGTATAGGGTATCCATCCGGTTTGCGGTCCGGCTACCGTAGGTCAAGTAACAAAACAAAGGCTTTACCGGTTGTGGCCCGATCCACCGAGTTTTTTGTAATTTTGACTTAAAATATGAAATGCAAGTGCCTAAGTAAATGCAGGGTGATCAGAAATGCAAGGATCTGTCACAATGTGATGCATAGGTTCTTACCTCTCGTCTTAGGCTCACAAGCATTTAAATCGCATACAGCAAACAAATAAACTAAGTACCTAAATCTATCCCTAGGGAGCAAGATTATCATTCATTAGTGAGTAATACAATCTGTACATGCATTGTGAAAAGTTACAGATAGCTGACACTTTCTTCAAAACACATGAACACTTAAAATATGTTTCAACAACCAGATAGCCGATTATTTATGGACAGCAAATACTACTCACAGCAGGAAAAACATCACAAAATAAACTAGAGAACATTCCAGTAAGAACATAGGTTCAGAAATTAGAACACTCTCACAGTTAATGAGACACAGCCGAAAACAAAATAGTTCCTCTTCAACATTGCTCATTTAAGTTCATTTGACGCATTCCATATTGCACTTCTTCCAGCATGCAAAAATTGCAGTTTCTCATTGTAAAATGAAATAGTTCCTCTTACAACAGACCGTTTACAAATTTTTTAAAGGGAAAAATCCCTTTCTAAGTGCTAACTCTACAATATTTAAACTATACAGCAGACCGCTTGGGCTCCCCCAACGTGTGGTGTTTCCTCTTCCTCTAACGCTTCATCTTCTTCTATTTCATCCTTGCTCGTTCAGGAGTAGTTGAGTAACGGCTGAACCCTTCAGGTCTGCGTTTTATCACTTTCGATTTTGTCTGTTTCTTTGCCTTCCTTGCGACCCTGCCAGATTTGATTCAATCAGGATACATCCTCACGCCACGTTGCCTCCACATACCTGCAATCGATTACTGTGCATCATTCTTTTTAAAGAAACGTTTTAAACATTAGAATTATCTACCCGAAACAGCCAATCCACAAGGAAATAGCCAGGTGCATTCGGACAAAGTCTTGATTTAGTTTTGGGTGGGAAAACTATAAATCAGTGGTCGAGAAGCTTTGACATCGGATGCGGAAAGAATTTCCTGGCCGCAATGGTGGAAAATAAAAGAGCTAAAGTGGTGCGAAAACGCAGGCTGGAGAGACTTAAATCAGAAGTTGGACGGCTTTGGACATCGGATGCGGAACGAAACTCCCAGCCGCAACGGTGGAAAGGAAAAGGTTAAGGCATGCGACAAGAAAATGGAAAAACTTTACATCGGACGTCGGAAGGGTTTGGACATCAGAAGCTAAACCACTTTCCCATCTGCAACGGCTTTGGGTATGCGGCTACAACAGGCCAACGCATCGACAGTCGACGCACTTCATGCTTCGGATGCTGAATCGCTTTAGGAGCCGCAACGACGAATGAGAAAAGATCATAGCTTCTAATTCCACATAAAAAGACGTCCAATCCCAAGAAAACTTGAGTATTTAAATAGTCTCTAAGGATCAGCTAAGGATGGGAACCTGCTATCTCTTCACAACGGCGACCCACCAGCAAAAACAAGCTTAGAACGAAATCAAAAATTCAAACGCAATCAAAATCGAGACCACGGAAAAGAGTTGAGCATTTACAATCACCTAACATTAAAACGTGACCAAACTCAAAGGATCCAACGATTAAACAATGCAAAATCATGAGGAGGGGCCCAAAAATTTAAGAGATTTTGGGGAGAACAGTTGCAGCTACAACAACTAGCGATTTCCTGGTGAACCTAGATCTCTGGGTGATTATATCTTGAGTGACATACTATTTCATAGCAAATGCATCTATTGAACTCTTCCAACCATATGGATTTCTCAACTGACAGAAGTGTGTACCTTAATCATTGATGATAGTCCATTTTAGGGAGGTGGAAACCAAGATTTTTTAAGTCCAAATAACTCTATTTAGGCCAGGAAATGAGTTCGTTATTAATTTCGTCTTCAGGTAGCTGAAAGCATCAGACACCACAAGATTGTAGCGTAGGGTAAACAGGAATATTCATTTGTTTTGCATTCCCATGTCATTTTAGCACTGTTGTGCTCTTGGACTTTTGTCCCTTTTCATATGAGTCGTCATGCATGCCTTTCTTACTGAATTTTAATTCAGGATCCTCTATCCCATAGTGCCCTTTTGTGTGAGTGATGTGCTTTCTGTTTAAGCTCACAGACGGAGGGGATCTTTTGGCAATTTATTACTTATGATTCAGAATTTGCTTTCATACTTTCATGGAAGATTTTTGACTTTTATCTGGCTTTTTCCATTCATTTCTTGGCATGGGATCATTTATATTTAACATACTATTTCCTTTGCTCTTTTCTATGGGTCCTCTACTGCCGCCCCTTAGAACATTTTAAGTGTGTAGTGGATGGAGCCTCAACATAGTATTCTAGACTCTTTGAATCCGGTTTATTTCACAGGGATTAAGCAGGACTTCAATGCACATAGAGATATTCGAGAAAAAATTTAGACTGGAAGAAGTTCAAAAAGCAATGCACAGCCTGATTACTCAAACATGTTTACCATTCCCCAGAAACTTTGGTATCCCCATACAACCACAGGTTCATTCCCTTTATTAAAATCAAAACCAAAAAAAAGTGAAAAACATGACTCTCAAATCAGTCAAACAGCTTATTTATATATTAGAAAGAAAAACTTAAAGGGACTCAAGAAAAATAAGGCTTGAGAACCAGACCATTAACTGGCAAGTTCTCTTCCCAACCCTGTAAATCTTGCAGCTTATAAGTAGAAGGACCGAGCTTTGTTGTGACCAGAAAGGGGCCAACCCACAACTGCTGGAATTTAGTATGCTTCCCTTTCTCATCATGGGGGTGATCCCATTTGAGGACTAGGTCTCCCACCTCAAAATCTTTTGTTCCAGCTTTATGCTTGTCAAACCACCTTTTTATTACCTCCTGCTGATGCTGAAAGCATTCTCTGGCTGTAGATCTAGCCTCTTCTGCTTTCAAAAGATTGCAGATCCTCATCTGTAAAACTTCATTCTCCGACCCAGTAGACTCTTGAGCTAACATGGAAGACGGTAGCATGATATTGGGTGGAAGGATGGCTTCTTTACTGTACACAAGGGTATAGGGTGACACTCCTATTGCAGACTTGGGGGTGACTCTGTCAGCCCATAGGGTGTTGGGTAAGGCTGAGTGCCAACTTCTTTGGTTTTCTATTATAGTCTTCTTCAGAATTCTAATGAGGTTTTTATTAGAGGATTCAGCCAGGCCATTCCCTTGCGGATAGTAGTTAGCAGAATAATGCAATTTTATCCCTTTATCATGAGCGAAAGCAGTTAACTTAATTGACGAAAAGTATTTAGCATTATCAAAAACTAACGAAATTGGAACTCCAAACCTGGTCATGATATGATCTTGCAGGAAACTGATGACCTCGTCTTCATTTATCTTGTGCATGGGTACTGCTTCCACCCAGCGAGTGAAATAATCTGTCGCAATCAGGATGTACTTGTGTTGTAATGAGGAGTTTGGTTTTATTTCTCCAATGATGTCCAATCCCCATTGCTCAAATGGTTCCGTAATCATTACAGGCTTTAGGGGTGTCGCTGCTCTAGGTTGTCTCCCACCACATCTTTGGCAAATGTCACATTTTCTGACATGTGCATGTGCATCCTTGAAGAGCATAGACCAGTAGTAACCAGCTCTAAGGACCTTGTGGGCTGTAGTGTCCCCTGAATAATGTCCCCCAGCTGGACCATCGTGCAACTCAGACATTACTTTCTTAGCATCTTCTTTCTCCAAGCATCTCAGAAGGACTCCATTGTAGTTTTTCTTGAATAATACGCCTTTGACGATTTGATAGGAAGCTGATTTCAGATGCAGCACCCTTCTTTGCTTAGAGTTCCAATGTTCCAGCAAGAGTCCTGACTGTAGATAATGTACAAGGTCTCTATACCAAGACTCAGGAGCTATAAACAAAGGACATACCTCTGCTAAATGTAATTCGGCCTCATCTTCCCAGGCGCTCTCTTCATTGTTCCTATTTTCAGTCATCAATTTGCACAACCCCTGACCTTTAACTATAGATGCTGGCTTGAATCCAAGATTGTATTCTTGGAGGGCTATCACCCAGTTGCCTCTTCTTTCCTCTAACTCCCTTTGTATAAGAATGGATCTTACAGCTAGGTAAGGAACGATGACCTTGGTCCGATTTTTTAGAATATAAGGTCTAAATTGCTTCATTTCTTTAAATACTACATAAGCTTGTTTATCAATAGCTGGGTAGTTCAATTCAAACCCTTGTAGACTAGTACTCATAAAAGAGATTGGGAATTCATCCCCCCCTTCTTCCTTTTGGGTGAGCACAGCCACCAGTGAATCATCGGATGCAAATGTATACATAATAAAGTCTTTATCAAAGTCTAGGATTTTTAAGGAGGGTGCGTGTGCAACAGCAGTTTTAATTTTGCTGAAGGTGTCCTTTTCCATTTCAGTCCACTTGATTTGTGCATTCTGTTTGACCATCTGTTGCAGCGTCTTAACTGTCTGAGCGAAATCAGGCCGAAATCTTTGCACAAAGTTTATAGTTCCCATGAAGGATTGCATCCCTTTCTTATTATGGGGCATGGGGATTCATTCAATATCCTTAATTCTTTCTGGATCAATGGAGATTCCTTGTTTCGAAACTATGTGACCCAGCAGCTTGCCTTTCGTGACAACAAACACACATTTCTTAGGATTGAGTGAGATGCCGTACTTCCGGTAGCGTTCAAAAATCTGCTTTAAGTGAAATGCATGCTCTCCTCTTTTCTTTGAGAATATCGTGATATCATCAAGGTACACTACCACACTTCGGCCGATCAATCCATGGAAAGCTATGTACATAGCCCTTTGAAATGTTGCTCCAGCGTTTATAAGCCCGAAAGGCATCCTTCGGTAGGTAAAGGTTCCCCATTTAGTTCTGAACGTTGTTTTCAATCTATCTTCCTCGGCTACTAGCACTTGATTGTAGCCAGAGAAAACATCTAATAACGAAAACAATTCAGAACCAGAGACCATCTGTAGCAATTGCTCCATGGGAGGCACCGGATAGTTGTCTTTATCTGAGGCGCGGTTTAAGTTTCTGAAGTCCATGCACAGTCTAATTTCTCCCGACTTTTTTCTGACTGGTACCAAGTTTGATACCCACTTAGAGTGTCTGACTTTAAAGATGATTCTAGCATCTAATAATTTCTTCACTTCACTCTGAATCAGCGGCTCCAGCTTTGGATGCATCTTCCTTAAAGGCTGCTGATACGGCTTGATGCTAGATTTGATGGGGATGATATGTTTAATGATGCTGGTGTCGTATGTTTTCAGATCCTCATATGTCTAGGTGAATACATCCTTATATTGTTTGAACATACTGACAAACCTCTCCCTTTCGGCCAGTGAACAACATTTGCCGAGATTTACAAATTTAGGATTCGCCTCATCCCCCAAATTAATTAGCTCGAACTGCAGAGTAGAGCTGTGAGTCTTTAGATTGGCTGGTCTTCAGAACTTTTCATTTAAATCGAACATCTTTTCTAACATCTTGACACCCTTAGGAATGAAATTGTCATATTTCATCTCAGCCTGATGTTCTTCATCGTCTATAATGGCTCCTTTAAAGACCTCATCATTTTTCAAGCATTCGATTATTTGTTGGTCATTATTGAACACTCGCAGGTTGGTGATCATATCAGGTACTAAGGGCCTGAAAAGTAATTCAACAGAACATCTGTTATTAGTGGGTACAATCTTAGCGACTGATGTGGCTAATAGGTCAGCGGTTGCATTTTTTAGTTTGGGAATTGAAACGATATTGAATGCATCAAAACACTTAAGTAAGTCCCATACCTCATTTTGGTAAGCTTTCAAATGAGGATAAATACAATGTATTTGATTTCTTATTTGCTTTACAATAATTTCTGAATCTCCAAAAACTTTTAAATTACTTACCTTTAGCTCAATCGCTTTCCTCAAGTCCTGCACCAGTGCTTCATATTCAGCTGTAATATTTGTACATTCAAATTCTAACCTACATGCAAGAAAGTGTTTAATTTTTTTGGGATCAATTAGGACACAGCCGGCCCCTGACCCTTCTAGTGTCTTAGAGCCATCAAAAAACAAAGTCCAAAAATTATTAACTACTGATTGTGAATCTATTCCTACAACTAAATCTACTATGCTACAATCGATTTCATTAGCCTGCGAGAATCGAAGGAGATCAGGCTATGTGTCAGATGTATCGCTGGCCTCTTCCACTTGATAATTCCCTGGTTCCAACTCGAGAAAATAGTTTCCCAATACAAAATCGACTGGTACATTCTTCCCATCCAGTTGAGTAACATTGTACTTCATGTGAGGCTCTCTTAAAATCTTAATCTGGTTTGGACTCCCTTTGTATGGAAACCACAGATGCGACCAATCTAAGGCAAAATATCCATTTAATTTAGCTGACCAATCTCTACTCAGGACAAGACCGTAAGCGTCTGGTATATCAGCCACTACGATGTTAATAACTTGGCATACTCTGTCATCAGATGCCAAGTGGACTAGGACGTCTTCCATCTCACCAATAACCTTAACGTCTATCCTATCCAATTGAACCATCCTCCACGTGGTTGGCTTAGGCTGCCCATTTATCTTCTTACATACTGATATGGGCATGACATTAATTGGCACCCCTGAGTCTACCAGACAATTGTGGACATTATGATTGAAAATCTCAAACATGAGAAGGAAAGGTGGATGCTTACATTTAGACTTACCTTCAACGCTGGTTTCTCTGATTTCTTCTTCCCCTTCTGGCTGATTTTCAGTGGGCAGCGTTTCATCCGGTGCTCCGAGTGCCTTCAATAATCTTTCCTTTTGCTGTGGTACTTTGCACATTTCAAACAATGGGACATTCGCTTTTATCTTCTTTAAATCCTCCACTATATCATAATCCATTTGACGTTCAATAGGATGGGGCTTATCAGCCTTTACCTTTCCTTCATTTGGCCTGGCCATCATATCCTTCTGCCTTGGATCTTGGCTGGTAATAGTGAATTCTTGAATTATATCAGCCACAGATTTATTTTGGAATTTTTTCTTAACATTTCGCTGCAACCTCTTAATCTTTGGGAGTATCAGATTGTCATATTTAACATTCCCTTGACTTCTTGTTGTCACATTAGTGTCCAAGACCTCCTTGTATCCTTGATTCCTTTCCTCTTCAACATCAAATAAAGAGACAGAATTCCACACAGCCATGGTCTCCTCTTCCTGTTCCTTAGTAGAGGTAGAAGCAGAATTCTCTTTTCTTTCTTCATCGCCTTCTTCTGTTAACCTCGAATCCAACATCTGATTCATGACCAGTGTAATTGAATTTATCCATTGTGGACAATTCTTTTCGGAGTGAGGTTGTTGGTGAAAGGTGCAGAAATTTTCCATCCCTATCTCTGTCAAATTCATAGATGCAGTATTGTGAGGATGAGGCTGGGACTAGTTGTTATCCTCCTTTTTCTTATAGTAGGGCCTGTAGAACTTTTGTGTTTCCTTCTCTTTCTCTAAGTATATGATCTTATTAGAAATATTCTGCATCATTTTGGCCATACTTTCATAATCTAGTGCTTTCTCCTCTTTAGGCTTAGTAAACAGTAAAGTTTTCCTTCTCTCTCCAGATTGTTCGGGATAAACTTCAATACTCTCTCTTTCAGCCTCCACCACTTCTGCTTCTTCATAAGTTTCTTCCAAAGTAGGCTTGGACCTCCCTTTTGCAAACATGGCCAAATCAGGACCCAAAGCTGATGTATAATACTCAATTAGGACTTTGTGTGAAGGCTTGTCAGCGTCAGAAAAACTCTTGATATACACTGCAAATCTCTGAGTAAAACTATGCACCTTCTCTTTCTTCTCTTTTTTCAGAGTGCATAGTCCTTTCATAAGGGCTGCGTGAGTCTTTTGAACTACATACTTACTTCTGAAAATTCTTTCGAAGGTATCCCAATCAGGGATCAAGTTGGCAGGCAATCCAAAATACCATGAGGCAACAACTCCTTTAAGTGTATGCGGGAATAGTCGACAAACTACATCTTCATTTTCCCCATCCCTCAGACCTTCTATTTCCAAATAGAAACTTTGCAGGTGATCATCCACTAATATTTTCTCATTGGGGTCGAACTTAGGCAACAACTTTTCATAGGCTTGAGGTAGGTCATGCAAAGGAGGGGTCAGGTTCAGAGGTGATCTGGCTCTCCATGCCGATGGTGGATTTGGTGGAGGAGGTTGGTTGGTGTTAATGCCTGCCATAAGTAAGGGTGGAGAGTGAGGAGGGGAACCAAGAAGAGTGTGAACAGGGGAAGTGTAAGGGGTACCTGGGCCTTCTTGGTTCAAAGGTAGTTCAACTTCTTGTAAGGCAGTTTCTACAAGTTCTTCCCAGTATCCAACCAGCACTGAGTCTTCTGCTATAGGACGGTCTTTCTTCTTATATTCTCTTCTGGGCAATTCAGGGATAATTGGCAATCCTCCAATCTTCTTTACATATGCCATGGTGTATCTTCTTATATCATTTACAACTTCATTGCCAACAGAATATAAATGTTCTCTATTCTTTTCTTCCGGAATCGGATCAGGAACTCCACCGCTTTCAGAACTGTAACCGGTAGAATAATCTCGGGAAAACGGGTTTCCTCAGCCAGCCATGCACTGGCGGCCCTCCTTCTAGTGCCAAAACTATTGAATCCTGATAAATCATAGGCGAAAACAGTAAGGGATTCTCCCCAATCAACGTTCCCAACTAGCCCGTTGACTATTTTTTATAGGGAATCCGTCCGGTTTGCGGTCCGGCTACCGTAGGTCAAGTAACAAAACAAAGGCTTTACCGGTTGTGGCCCGGTCCACCGAGTTTTTGTAATTTTGACTTAAAATATGAAATGCAAGTGCCTAACTAAATGCAGGGTGATCAGAAATGCAAGGAGCTGTCATAATGTGATGCGCAGGTTCTTACCTCTCGTCTTAGGCTCACAAGCATTTAAATTGCATACAACAAACAAATAAACTAAGTACCTAAATCTATCCCTAGGGAGCAAGATTATCATTCATTAGTGAGTAATACAATCTGTACATGCATTATGAAAAGTTACAGATAGCTGACACTTTCTTCAAAACACATGAACACTTAAAATATGTTTCAACAACCAGATAGCCGATTATTTATGGACAGCACATACTACTCACAGCAGGAAAAACATCACAAAATAAACTAGAGAACATTCCAGCAAGAACATAGGTTCAGAAATTAGAACACTCTCACAGTTAATGAGACACAGCCGAAAACGAAATAGTTCCTCTTCAACATTGCTCATTTAAGTTCATTTGACGCATTCCATATTGCACTTCTTCCAGCATGCAAAAATTGCAGTTTCTCATTGTAAAACGAAATAGTTCCTCTTACAACAGACCGTTTACAAATTTTTTCAAGGGAAAAATCCCTTTCTAAGTGCTAACTCTACAATATTTAAACTATACAGCAGGCCGCTTGGGCTCCCCCAACGTGTGGCATTTCCTCTTCCTCTAATGCTTCATATTATTCTATTTCATCCTTGCTCGTTCAGGAGTAGTTGAGTAACAGCTGAACCCTTCAGGTCTGCGTTTTATCACTTTCGATTTTGTCCGTCTCTTTGCCTTCCTTGCGACCCTGCCGGATTTGATTCGATCAGGATACATCCTCACGCCGCGTTGCCTCCACATACCTGCAATCGATTACTGTGCATCATTATTTTTAAAAGAAACGTTTTAAACATTAGAATTATCTTCCCGAAACAGTAAATCCACAAGGAAATAGCCAGGTGCATTCGGATAAAGTCTTGATTTAGTTTTGGGCAAGAAAACTCTAAATCAGCGGTCGGGAAGCTTTGACATCGGATGCGGAAAGACTTTCCTGGCCACAATGGCGGAAAAGAAAAGAGCTAAAGTGGCGCGAAAACGCAGGTTCGAGAGACTTAAATCGGAATTCGGATGGCTTTGGACATCTGACGCAGAACGAAACTCCCAGCCGCAACGGCGAAAAGGAAAAGGTTAAGGCATGCGACGGGAAAATGGAAAAACTTTACATCAGACGTTGAAAGGGTTTGGACATCGGAAGCTAAACCACTTTCCCATCCGCAATGGTGGAAAGAAAATGGCTTTGGGTATGCGGCTACAACAGGCCAATGCATCGGCAATCGGCGCACTTCATGCTTCAGACGTTGAATCGCTTTAGGAGCTGCAACGGCGGACGGGAAAAGATCATAGCTTCTAATTCCACATAAAAAGATGTCCGATCCCAAGAAAACTTGAGTATTTAAATAGTCTCTAAGGATCAACTAAGGATGGGAACCTGCTATCTCTTCACAACGGCGACCCACCAGTGAAAACAAGCTTAGAACGAAATAAAAAATTCAAACCCAATCAAAATCGAGACCATGGACAAGAGTTGAGCATTTACAATCACCTAACATTAAAACGTGACCAAACTCAAAGGATCCAACGATTAAACAATGCAAAATCATGAGGAGGGGCCCAAAAATTTAAGAGATTTTGGGGAGAACAGTTGCAGCTACAACACTTTCTTATCTCATTGGCATGCGACGGGAGCGCATTCCTTGAGGAGTAAGGAATAAAGTGTGGAAACTTGTACATTCCTTGAGGAGTAAGGAATAAACTGTGAAAACATGTACACTCTTGACTCATGATCTGGAATACCCACTGCAACAACTTTTCCTGTATAAATTCATGATATTTCCACATCATCTTGATTGAATGTCACTCTTTTGGAGAAATCTATATGTGTCATTTGATAGGAATAAAGTAGTTTTGCTGCAAGATTAGGAACAAACAACACATTGTTGAAGTACCCATTGTCAATATTGATCCTGACAATCCCTTTGGTTAGGATCTTAGATTCATCACCCATGAATATGGATGGAACAATGTATGGATGTAGGGATGAGAAGGATTCTTATGTAGAATCCATGTGACTAGAGGAATTTGAATCTATGAACAAGGAGGAATATCTAGAAGATCCATCAACAAGTGCATGGCATATATCCTTGTTTTCAGAATTCAAACCTCCATCCTTCTTCATTGTTCCATATGGAAGGGGAATGTTTTTTTTCTGAAGGATTTGTGTCATCATTTCAATAGTATTCTTCATACATTCACTTTCTAGATTCCAAAATTTGTGGAAGTAAGTGGATTTGGTCTTCTCTTGATTATTTCCTTTGTCCTTTATAGGATTCAAACCCCCATCAAAATATTTGGGACTCTCCTGCTTCTTCTTCTCTTGCTACTTCAAATCCCTAGGCTTATTCTTCCCTTTTCCTTGATTCAAAACACCTATAACAAGGGCTTGATCCTTAGTGTATTTTATGGTACCCATTTGAACCAACTTATATTGTTCTTGAGTCCAAGAATCCATGAAGTCTTCCAAGGATGGCTTTCTCCAATTTTGAATTGTCATCTTACCTGAGTGGAATGTAAAAGAAAACACTAAATATTTAGGACCTAGCTTCAAAAGCGTGGACAAAATAATTTTCTCTTCCTTCTTTTCGATGCCACAATTTTTCAGCTGAAGCACCAAGGGTTTAAATTTTGTGAAGAAAACTTGGATCATCTCAAACTGAGTTGGATTCAAAGTGATCAACTCATTTTCAAGATGGTGGCCTCTTAGCTCATCAGTCTTTCAAAAAAGTGACTCGAACTTGAGCCACACTTAATTTGGTGTTGTAATATTTTCTACATGAAATAGGAGATCCCTCGAAATATGGAGACAAAGAATCACAAACAATTCATCCAATCTGTTAAAATACTTAGACTTCTAAACAATTGAGTTCAACTCATTTTCTATCCCCATGGTAGCTCTATAGAGACCTATCTATCTCAACCGAATCACCTTCTCAACATTCCATTCAAAATAGTTGAATGGAGTGAGAAATGTAACATGATACTGCTCCATTCTCTGTTGCGCACTGAGTGACAAAGAACACTTGAACAACCTGCAATGCAAACTCTCAATCTACTGGAGGATACCCTAGATTGCAATTCAAACCATATGAGCTCTCGAAATCTGACTTGGATATCCAAAGCGGTATGATACCATGTGAAATTCTGATTCATAGCATTATCTAGAATATAAGATAATTCCCACAATAAAATAATTTGACAATAGATGAAGAAAACAATGTAAAAGTGAAAAATTAGCACATAGATATGGTGCCAATAGCTGATTTTTCTATTAAAATACATACAAATATGTCTAGAACATAATTATATTACAATAGGATAAAATCGTTATCCTTTGGAGTAAAATTGGTGGCATACATGTCACAAGCTTAGATTGGACCTCAAACCCACCTAGGTGGACCAATAAGCTCCCAAACCACCTAAAACAATCACAAATGGCCATGTGAACATTGGGGAAGCATGATTAGACATAAATAAGGGTAGTATCAGCATGATGTAGTGCATGGGTGAGTGGGAGTGGCTCTAGGAAGTCACAAATGGTCCAAAACAACCAAAACACTAAACATTAACGCATGGGCGCCTCTGGTCAAACCAAATCCATGACTTAAGGAGTGAGAGTTCCCAAGAGACCAAAATTTCATTAATGAGGGTTCTCATGATTCTTTTTTAACAAAATTTGGGTGTTGAGTGCAATTAATGGTCCAAAACTTGCAATAACCTTAGGAAGCCATCATAACCAATGTTTGGACTATGCAACATAAGTGAAAAAGAATGAGACTATGGTCCTAGGTGGCATGGGACTATGGTACTATATTCTATGATGTTATAACAATGGCCAACACACTCTGTAACTGAAACATTTACCAGTCTCCTTCAAAGCTCGCCAAAGAAAAGTAGGATTGATAATAAATCCCCTTTAGTTGCAAAAATGTTATTTTATGAAGTTTGTGGATGATTTCATTTAAGTTTTTCCATTAATAATTGTTTTCCATGATAAAGTTCTAGGAACATGTATCAACCTTTGGGTGGGTAAGTGGAAAAAGGAATTAGAGGAACTACTAGTTTATGACCAAAGTTTTGTTGGTGGTCATGGTAATGAGCCCCTCATTTCATAATGATGAAGAATTGAGAAAATGTAGTAGAAGTTGTCTTGACTATGAGTAAACATATATACAATGGTCTTGTTGATTCCTTTTTCTTTAAAATTTAAATACAAACATGGTGTTATACCAAGAAGGGAAAGGGTGGTCAAGGATCAAGAAACATGGTATATGAGCGTCACACTGTGTGGAGTAGAGGCCATTAGTGGCACTAAGGTGTCTTGATTCTAAATGAATACCAAAACTAGAATAATGGGTGGATTTCCATGCAAACAATATTTTGAGTGATAAAATTATGAATATATATAGCTAAAGTATAAGCATATAACATTATTTCATCAACCCAATATTGGAAGAATATTAAGGGCCTTACACATTTTGAATGTACTTTCCTTTTCTCAAGTACAATACTATATAATCTAAAGTATTAGGCCTGATATGGGGTTGGTCATTGGTCTGGTATTACTATTGTGTTGTTTATTTTTTAGGGTCATTTTCCATATGGGTTCAAACCTATTGTAAGAGGTTTTTGTATTTTTACTAGTTCTATCTTTTGTAATGTGTTTCATATAGTTGTGGTACTGACTTTATGGATGATGCTTTAGCTTATCTTGAAAATTAATGGATGAATCCCCATTTAAAAATTTTAATGTCTTTCTTTTGTATGATGATGATGTATTCTATTGTTGTTCTTATATATGATTGTGATTTGCTAGAATCCATGATGTGTGCTTAAATAAGATGGTGTTTCTAGTTGTGTTTGTTATTGATAACATAATACATATATGTTAGTTTTGATATGTTCGATTAAGCATAACATATTAGTTAAAGTGTGAGTCTTGGTAGTGGGTTCATTGTTAGTTTCTAAAGTCATATTGTATTTATTAAATTTATACTATGTCAGATTTGTACAAGATTTAATCTCAACACAACCCTTCAAGTGATTCCTTCGCTTTAATGGGGATTGAAAATGCTATTGTGTATATTTGAATGTACATCATCAAGAGTCATTCTCCAAAATTGAGAGTTATATGAAGTCTGATACATATCCTCATATGATCTAGGTGGTGATGTTGTATTGTAAATTCTTGTGAGTGATATCAATATTGTGTACTTGTGATTTATATCAAGTCAGGATTTGTGACAAGTCAATCATTCTAATAGAAGGTACCCTATGAGATGGATCTCTAGATATGGAGTTGGGATTCTGATTTATATCACGCTATTATCCTAACGCAGTCATCCAGAGAATGGATACCCATTGAGGTGGACCTCTAGTCATACAGGTAAATTTTATGTGATATATTACTCACCATGGTCATTCAATATGGATAAATATATTAAGTCTCCTCTAAATACTAATCACCTCTAGAGTGAATTACCTTAGCATATGACTATATGGTTCGGGGTAATATAAATGAACATAGCATGTGATAATTCGTCTGAGTGTAATGTGTTATGATGGATATATAATAAATACACATGTGGACCAGGGTATTTTTTAAGAATTCTAATATTATACTTAAGAAAAGTATTCTAGGAGATTGTTTTGGATTGAAAAAAACATGTTTATAGATAGGTAGGAGAATATTAAATATGAAACATAAAATTAATATTGAAATGTGTAAATTTGTGCTAATATTATGATAATATATATATATATATATATATATATATATATATATATATATATATATATAATGTAAATATAATCAATATTAGACACTAAAAATGACCAAATAGCGAATTTATTTTTTGAAAAAACCCCAAAAATAGCCAATTGGAGAAATTTTCCCCCTAAAAACTACCCTGATGTGGAGCACGTAGTTAAAATTAAATGATAAATAGATAATGATAGAGAGAGATTGAATTCAAACTGCCTAAAGATGGCCTATAAATATTTGGTATTCTTCAATCAGTTCTTTATTAAATGCATCAGTTGAACTATTAATGAATGCAATCAATTAAGTAAACAAGAGCTCAGTATTTATCAATTAGCATGCATCAGTTAACTAAAGAGATCCATGCAAAATATAATAATAGTATCTTGCATCGACGATACCAAAAGATGAAGCACTGTGACACTTAAGTTATCCACCTAATTAAGTGATTATGCATCCATTTAAATATTGAGTTCAAGTTCAATGTTAGAGAATATTTGGTTAAATCTATTCTTGGAAGGTATGGTGCATATCAGTGTGCATGGACAAGAGACCAATGCTCATACTTGGCACTAGTGTAGGAAGGGCAATAATTATTGCATGGAAAGAAAGCAATGCTCCCAGTGAATTTTTATTTGAAGTATTTGATGCTCTTAGAGCATTATTTGATGAACCCATTTTCTAGGGTTTGCATACTAGACAATATGACTTGTTATTAAAGTGTCGGGAACTTGTCAAGTTCATCAAAATTGTTACAGAGTGTATCTCTTCTCTATTACTAGATCCTCTCTCTTACCAAGAAATCTACTAATGTGTTGTAAAGGATTCACTACAAGTATATCTATTATACTGAAATAATTGTTTTTTCTTTCATCCTCTGTATTTGGAGAGTTTTCCTAGGGTATATCTTGTCACATGTGGATGAATGATTTGTATGATTTATGTGTTTGTGAGATTCATATGTCTAATGATTGATTGTTAAAAGTTTTAAAGTTCAGATATCTTCACTATTGTTCAAATATTGACATGGTATCAAAGCATAGGGTGTGAAAGATCTTATTTTTTTGAAAAAAACTAATACATGATCTTTAGGAGTTGAGAAGTGTTTGAGAACAATGACATCAATATCCATCTGAATAGAAGACCACCTCGAAGGTACTTCCAACTTCAAAAAATAGAAGGAAAGAGTATTGAACATTCTTGAGGAGCATGATCTAGATTCCTAAATGAGCACAAAGATGGAGGAGCCATCAACTAATGTAGGCAGTGTCAATTACAAGAATCAAGCAAAGGCCAAAAGAATAGTATATCAATTAGTGAAGGAAAATCGCATGCTATTGATCATTGTGTTTAATTCCGCAAAGGAGTGTTTTGATACACTCATGTATATCTATGATAAGAAGGCCCCAATTCAAAAGAGATATTTAAATAATAAGCTATAGAACCTAAACATGGATAAGGACAATACTGTGGAAACAATATTCACCAAGATTTTACAAGTGAAATATAAACTTTCTAGCGTCGATGTAGTAACAAATGAAGATGAAATTATTCAAACCTCCATTGATGGTCTCCCATCCACATGGAAGACATTATTGGATGTGGTAAATGGACAAGAAGAGAAAACTGATTTTGAGAGGTTGTGGCACGAGTGCCTCCAAGAGGAGGGTTGAATTCAAAGAAATAATATGTGCACCAATGAGGAGAATATTTCCCTCACAAAAAGGATGAAGAATGTCACATCCTTAATTAAATAATTTTCTAATAAGACTACTTGCAAATAATGTTCCACCAACCTAATAGTTCACTAGGTTGAGATGGAGACATAAATTTTGGAATAAGGGTATATGAGACCCAAAAGGACTTTAGTTTAACATGTTCACATTCCAATGGGTCACATAAATGATAAATGGTAGGAAAATAAGGAGGCATGGGTTCATGAGGACACTTGGAAGCTTGCGGACTTTTTGGATGACTCGATTCCCCACACATGGAATGCTCATCATCCAAATTTGAACACATGTGTTAATGCAAAAAACTGCTCACCTAGATCTACATGGTCTAAAATACATACATACATCATTTTTCTACCATTTTCCCCTTACCTTTGACCTTCACAACTATGGGTTACCTTCATTCTCTCTCAAAAAAGGCCAAAAAAGATCACGAAAGGGCTAAAAACCCAAAAAAGGGCTTAAAATCCCAAAAAAGGGCCTAAAACCCTAAATAAGGCTTAAAAACCTAACTAGGGTTCCAAAAACCTAAAAGAGAGAATAAGACAAAACACCTAAAAACTCATTATAAAAATAGTGTGAAGGTCTCCATCAACAAGATTCTTATCCCTTTTTCATTATTATATTCCATGAGTATAGTGAGAAACCATCATTCTCAAAGTATTCACACCATTTTCCCAATCATTCCATAGCCCAACCATCTCCCATCCGCTACGTTGAGGAATCCTTGATACCAACCAACCTGTGGATAGGCATTCCATTTCCAAGATTGGGCATGATGGCCCATTTTCAAAAAAAGAGGGTATAATTTTCATGTTTTTTGCTTTAATTTAGTTTAGTTTTATTTGCTTATTGGTTTTGTTTACTAATATTATTGTTTTTTATATCTCTCCTCCAAAAACTCTACCCTACTATCTCATTGAAAAAAGGAAGGTGCTTTTGCACATAGCAGGGGTGAAAACCTTGCTACAATTTTGGTGACCATACCAAGTTGATCCTCTTGGATCCCTTGTTTTGTAGGTGTTTATTTTGTTTTTACTCATAGTTGTCACTGATCGGACCCTCAAGTGGCCGATCCGAACCTGTATGGCACCAGTGCCTACCCCCATCGGCCCCTGTTGGCTTGCCTTTTTACATTTTTCTAGTTCCATCCCAAGTCACACCTTTCAGGCCAAAACCCGCAACCCAATCATGCTTTTTTTTCCTTTTAGGCATGACCTTAACCTCGTAAAGCACGATTTTCCTCCTAGGGAAAATTCACACCCTTTTTTGCAGTTTGAGCGACCCTATGGCCTCTGTTTGGCCTGTTTCAGTGACCCAGTCATGGCTATCCACCGATTAAGTGCGACCTGTCGGTTTTTGAGCCCAGTCGCCTCTATTTTTCCTGTTTGAGAAACCCACTCGCACCCATTTAACTGTTAAATGCAACTTGTCTATTTCTGAGTTAATTTATGTAATTTACATTCTGTATTGCATTTTAAAAGTTGAAAATTAACCCACTTATTTGGCCCCTACTCCTCTACTCAGTCATCGCCCTCTGGGGTATTCTAAGATATGACAGGAGGTTGAGTGAGTTTAGTAATAGGAATCCACTTCACTATTGTTCTTTTCAACTAGAAACAAGTGACTTTGGAGGCTATGGGGATTGGTATACCATTGGGGGTCTCATTGCGTTAGTGTCCTCCTTGTTGAGCACCAACCCTCCTAGGGTTTGACCTGTGGATCTATGGGTGGACTATTTCCACTTTATTGAGAGCCCAACAATCCCTCTTTGATTTGAAGGATACAAAGTGTGGGTAGTCACACTACTGGTTTGCAAACATAACAGGTAGTCACCTATTTTAAGACCCTTTTCTGTCTTGCACTTTGTTCTGATCTGCTTTTATCTTTCAGACCTGCTTTGGTACATCCCTTTTCTTGTTTCTTGTAGGAAATCCATTGTTATCTATCTATTTCATATTTTAAAGTAAAAGTAAAATTTTCATACACAAGTACACACACAATCACACTAATAATCAAATAAACTAAGTTCATGACCCCGAGCGAAACCTTAAAAGTTACCAAATTTATTTAATAACATTTTCTTTGAGACATAAGTCTCATCTGCAACAATTATGGGAAGTACTTAGGCTTGAACCTTAAACTCATTGTGAGGAGTACCACAGGAACCCTAAAGTAGTTGGCCATCGAGAAGACCTGCCAAGTGAAATGAGCAACGACCCCTATCATATTGACTAGATACCCACCTATGAGAAATGCCA
Source organism: Pseudotsuga menziesii (assembly GCA_001517045.1). Classification (NCBI taxonomy): domain Eukaryota; kingdom Viridiplantae; phylum Streptophyta; class Pinopsida; order Pinales; family Pinaceae; genus Pseudotsuga; species Pseudotsuga menziesii. The sequence goes on from LPNX010574346.1 coordinate 29,217, forward strand.
AAGTGATATCTTCCGATGGTCTTGGTGGCCAAGTGACTCCTTTTGAGCCAATAGGAAGCTGATTTAAACTGGGGTCCAAATTCATTACCTGTTACTACCACATCCATAATTTATTCACCATGGTATTTCTAGCGACTTAGGGGGTACTCCCCTCGGTTTGGTTATTCATAGTCATCAGAACCCTCTTTGATAACCCTCCTCACCTTTATAAGGACACATAGCCTATGATTCATATCACTCTAAACTGAATCTGTTCACTACACCATCTAGCCCCATAAGTGGCACTAATCCCAATCCCTTCTTCAGAGGGGGAAGTGGCGGTGGACCTATGTCTTTTCCACCCATTATCACGGCCATCCCTCCCAATGGTACCACCACCACTGCGCATGTTGTTGTAGGTACGCTACCCATTAGTAGCTGCCCCACACAAACTACCACAATTCCTATTGTACAACCTTATATACCTGGGGGTAGTGGCCCTTCCAAGACCATTTTGAATATCCCAATGCTAGGAATTCAACCTCATATACCCCCAACCATGCAGGGACATCATACTCCTACAAAATCCAGCGCCATTATCGATCCATCTTGATCCAACCTCGGGTCTAACCTACCATTTATGGCTCATCTTAACTCGCCATATTTGGCTAGGTTAACAAACAAACCCATCAAGCATCAACCTCATTGGCCCCCCATGATGACCAAAATTCCTTTATAAATCCCAAAGTTGGAGGGAAAGCCAAGGGAGGACCCCAAAAACCATATCATGTCCTTCCATTTATGGTGTTCCTCAAACAATATTGTGGATGACTCTGTCAAACTGAGGCTATTACAATGCACACTTATGGGTGGTTCTAAGAAATGGTACATTGAACTGGCACATGACTCCTACCCATATTTCTTTTCACTGGCCTCCAAACTCCTCTATTACTTTCAACTACCCATCCAATATGATGATGGAGTGGAGATCCTTCTATCTTACCATCAAAATATAGATACCCACATCACTGAACACATCCATGAGTGGCGATGGCGATGTAGCCTGTGCAAGATACAACTGGATGATAGGATCTTCCTTGACTAATTTTTAAAGAAGTTACTCCCACCCATAGCCAAGGACGTCACCTCTAAGCGACCCTAATATAAGGATGAGGCCATCTTAAAGGAACAATAGTTTGACTTGATCTACACCCAGTTTGGGTATTTGTATATTATCATACCAGATGCTCCTCATTTCGACACCTCTCACTACGATATGCCGAGGGGTTCCCACACTGTGGATGGTGTCATCGGCTCTATCACATACCATCCTTAGTACTATGCAGCACCCCCTATAATGGAACCACACCTAGGAAACACCCATAGTGTTGCAAAACCAAACCATATCCTTGATTATTCATAGATGATGGCTCAATCCGGAGCCACCTCCTCCTATGCACATCCTACACCAAATCAACACACCCATGTGCCGACTTGGTCATCATAGTCGTATTAGGGCCCAATGGCCAGATTTGTAGCTCCCCCATCTCCTCCAGTCTATTATGCGCCACCAACGTAGCACAATCCATCTCCAACCCCGTCCCCTCTGATTTCCATAGGACATATTTTCTCTTAGCAGAACCTTCCTAACCAACCCACCCCTAACAACCAACAAGGGTAGGGTAAGAAAAATTGAGGAAGAAACCAAGGTAATAATCAGCCGCAACCCAAAACCATTGCAACCTCGGAATTATTGGGGTTCATTCTCGATCCATATGAATCCCTTCTTGTTCCCACTATCTGGCTTCATGAGTAAGCCTATGATGGCTACTCTAAATTTACCTAATTTCACGTTGAGATTCCTGTGTGGTACCTTGAACTACCTTACCCCACCTCCGATGCCTCAGGTTTTGTTGACTCCATTTCAACCAATGGAGATATAGTCACGTCCTCCTACGAGCCCATTGAACATGCCTTCCATCCCCAAAATTGCCCCTCCTCTCTCAAAGAAGGTTGGGGGCAAGACCACTAAAGAAACAACCAATCCTCATCTGACTCCACCTTGCACTTTGTTCGATATACATGGTCATGCAACTCAAAAATTCCCATACATACCTATCCCGCGCACATACATAGACGTTATGGATACAACCGACGACACTCTAGTAGTCATTGTCTCAACTCTCTTAGTGGTCAAGAACAAGTCCTTGAGGACCAACCATTCATGCATGATTTGCAGTTTGTACAACCACTATTCGTACCATTTCCCAGACTTGCCCGAGTATCAATTTTTCCTTCATGATATTTGGAAACACTCTAGTGAATACAAAATCACTATCATCGAGGAAATTTACCCTCTATATCCATTCTTGGATACAAATACCACCATTTACATGATCCCTACTTCCAGGAGTACTTTCCCATCCTCTCCCATGGAAGATCCACCTGATCTATCCTAACACCACTTTCGCGATGACAGAGATATCGTAAAACCACCACTGGTTTTACCCCATTTCACTTAGCCCATGGAGTGGAGTCGGTTCTTCCCATTGAATTCCATATTCCTCCCCAATATGCTTTGCACTAACTGCAGAGTTTCCAAGGTAAGGTTAATCTCCCTCACCAGAGGTCCTATGCCTGAGTCTCTCAGTACGCAACACTTGGGGCATAGGTTTTATTTTTTGTTTTACATAGTTTTTACTACGAGTTAGGTGAACCCCTCCAGTAGTTTCTCCATGTCTAGTCACAGTGAGTCCATTGAAAGAACTCTGTCACATCATTTTCATGTGAGCGGGTGGATCTAACCCATCCAAAGCCCCTGTGCTGCTAGTAGCCCACTGGAGGGTGTGCTCCCGGGTCAAGAAACAATCTTCTAGAATTCCTCCCTCCTTACTGATTCTTTGGTCCATTTCTCGGAACCACATCAATTTGCATACCACCACGCGAATCACACCATGTACATTGAGCTAGATCCGTGCCAATAGGCCTCCATTTGTTCTAGTTTTTACCACTAGACCACTGCACTAGGGTCAACATCACTAGCTGCTAGTGAGAGTCATACGGAGTCCGTTTGAGACATCATTCACAACATCAGGTTTGGTTTTCTATCCTCTGCCTTTTGGTGAGACCTTTGTCTCGTTATCTCACTATGACTTTCTAGTCCATTTCCTACAAGTCACCCTGATTTGTGTCCCACCACGTAAATCTCCATTTATATGTACTGGCATGTTCACGGCCCATCTGCTCCATCCATACTGCACAGATGACCATTTTTTACATCCATACATTGTCCCGCAAGGGGGTCCCATTAGTTTTCTGCATTTTATTCCAATCAGAAATGTTCACAGCATAACCTCTTTCTATATATAGAACACTTCCCCCTTTCTTGATTTACCATTATAGAGTTTCTGTTAAGCTCTTTTTTGACTCTTAAAAGAATTAAAAGATCATCAAGCATGCTTTCTTCCTTTCACACTCATTAAAGTAATTAAAATGACATCTGTATAACCTTGTTTACCTCCTTTTTCGGATTATGTAGACTATCATAAGAAAAGGACCACATTGGCACACTCAAGCCAGGAACGTTTTCCTTTGCATCCTTTTATGCTTTATCAGAAATTAGGACCGAAATTTATGAAAAATCTCATCATGGGTTGTCTTTAAGCTCTCTTGCATCCTTCTCATCAAGAAAATATTGTTAAGTAAACTTGGTTTCATTCATGCTCATAAAAGTATTTGAATGACCGTCCAGTCAGTATAGGTTTAACCTTTTCCAACCTGATTGGATTAACAATGGTAAGGAATTCTTCCTTACCCAAAGGTCAGTAGAGCTTTGCTGTGTGCACTTTTATCCTTTTTTGGACTCATGAGACTACATACGAAAAAAGATACCACACTAGATTCTCCTTCCTATTTTCAGACTCTCAAAAAATGAAAACACGATCGAGCATTTACTTTCTCAGGATCAATAAAAATCCACGAGATCGTGTTATAATGGTGCCTATCAGCTCCACCTCATATATACAGTTTGGAAGCTTCACCACTGATTGTTGCCTTTCTTCAAAGTATTTTTTGATGAGCCTTCCTTGGATCCCATGGATATCAGTAGTACATTTACCTCCCTAAGTATTTCCCATCTACAGTTACATTGCTGGTATTACAGCTATGATCCCGATCCCATGAGTCAGCTTCATTTGATTCCAGGTCATCCCTGTCATCATGCTCTGAACAAAGGAATTTTGAGTCCCATGTACTCCACTGCCCCTATTCCCCCATTCAGTGTGGCAGTCCCCATATTTTCCCACATCTTTGATTATCCCCCTCGTGCTTCTCGTCAAGGAAACATTATTGCCTTGATTAGTTGCAGGTCTCCCTTTGTCGACATCAACACATTTATTCCAGAGGATAGACGTAGAGGTCCATGTATGCTAGTTTCATTCACCTTATTGATGAGTTCCTTGGACCACTTAAGAGGATTCATTAGTGCCTCTTGGGATGGTTGTGTATCAAATGCTCGACTTCAGCTACATCATCACACCATTGAGATTAATACAGGGTATTGGTCCATGCATTATTTGATTGAAGAACCCGGTTGTCACCTAAATCTAGCATATTGGTGAGTCTATTATGGGACCTAGACAAGTTCATGTCCCTTGTGATTTCTGGGTTGCATTCGAAATAGTGTTTAGAATCCCTAGAAAAGTGCTTCTATGTAGCTCCATTATTGATGCAGAATATTGTACCATAGAGATCCTAATTTCGTGTCGTGGAATCCCTCCAGCTATGTACACTTCCATATTCAGTAGAGCATCAGTTATGAAGATATTGCATTCCAAGAGAATTCCATTGTTCCTATGTATCATTTGTTTAGATCAACAGTATATTTGGCCTCTCATTGAGGCTACCGTTATGTAACATCAATTGTATATGTATTGATCGGCTCCCATATTTTTGAGCCTTCGTCCCATTATTTATTCTTTTGACATTGTTACAAGTATGGGTATGCCTGTCTCATCCATATACACATCACACATTATTTGTATCTCACCCATTGTTGGGAACCAATATTAATACAAAAACCAAAATCCATTGTGGTTCGAACGAGGAAGCGTCGCTTCTTCACAGGTCTCTCCTGTCTCTCCACTATCCCCATGATCCTATGATGCCTGTCGGCCATATGATGAGCTCCTACCCTCACACATTAGGGGGAAATATATTAACACAAAAATTTTCTCACCTATCTCTACATGGTCTAAACCACATACATACATCATCTTTCTACCATCTTTCCCTTACCTTTGACCTTCACAACTAGAGGTTACCTTCATTCTCTTCCAAAAAAGGACAAAAAATCTCACAAAAGTGCTGAAACCCAAAAAAGGTCTAGAAAACACAAAAAAGGGCTTAAAAACCCCAAAAGGGCCTAAAAACCTAAACAAGGCTTAAAACCCTAACTAGGGTTCCAAAACCCTAAAAGAGAGAAGAAGACAAAAAACCTAAAATCAATAGTGTGAAGGTCTCCATCAACAAGATTCTTATCCCTTTTTCATTATTCTATTCTGTAAGTATGATGAGAAACCACCATTCTCAAAATATTCACACCATTTTTCCAATCATTCCATAGCCCCACCATCTCCCATCTAATACGTTGAGACATCCTTTGTACCAACCAGCATGTGGAGAGGAAGTCCATTTCCAAGATTAGGCATGATGGCCCATTTTCAGAAAAAGAGGGTATAATTTTCATGTGTTTTTCTTTTATTTAGTTTAGTTGTATTTCCTTACTATATTTGTTTACTAATATTATTGTTTGTTGTATCTCTCTTCCACGAACTCTACCCTACTGTCTCATTGAAAGAAGGGAGGTGTTTTTGCACGCAGCAGGGGTGAAAACCATGCTACAGCAAGGGTAATGTAATGTTATTGGAGGGCGACGTGGTGTAAAATATAATATAATGAGCCAAGGAATTCTAAATGGTAGAGGGAAGTAACTCCCATGGAAGAGTAAGAGAGTAGAGGACAATGTCTACCACTTGGAAGGAGGTTCCATGTACTCTATGACAACAAATGATGAAAGATTCTATGACAAGTATGACAAATTCAGACCTAATTTTAGAAATATGACAATAATGAAATGGTAGGGCTAAAATTAGCCACCAAGAGGTCTAATTTCAGAGTTAGAGGAGGCCATTCGAATTGGAGAAAGAATTGGTGCATGAAGAGGAAGACAAGTGTCATGAGAGTTACTAAACCACTAAGATAAGTTGGAGGAAGACCATGGAGGTAAATTCGACCTTAGGATACATAATGAAGTTAATAAAAGGATTTAATTAGGAATTAGAATGGATTTTGATCATTTTTTTTTTATTTTCCTTTGGCATTTTGGAGAGATTTTGCTTGTCCATTACACGGTGAGTGTTCACTCTCCCTTCTTGTGAACCAATTTCGAGGTAGTTAGATTCTCTTCCAAGTTGGTTGATCGATATACCATTAATAAATATCATTATGTATTAATGAATGAGTTTTAGTTTCATTTTTAAGGTCCATATATTCAAATTCTCATATCTCCCTATTCTCTCATTCCTTATTCTCCATTCCCCCACACTCTCATGTTGATGGCGCACTTGTTGAAGTGGTTCTTGCACCTTTTTGAGGATATTTGATGCCCAAGATTGGGAATATGATTTATGTATCTGTAATATCATCTCCATATTCTCTGTAAGTCGAAATATCATAAATACATGTATGAAAGTCTTGCATTCCCCATGCTCTTGAATAACTAGTTTTCATGGATTTGTCTTCAATCTGGAAATGATTTTATATCATATTTTTATGAGTTATATTATCTTAGTTTGATGATTTTTTGAAATAAATATATTATTTATTATTATTTAATTTCATGTACCTATTCTCCATGGCTTGAAATCCAAGAAATCCATATGTGAAACTCTTGCAGTTCAATGTTATTAAATCACTAGTTTTCATGTATTTGACTCCCATATTGGATGAGTTGTATACCAGAATTGTATGAATGGATTTCATTGTTGTATGATAATTTTGGGTCAGAAATTTTTATTCCATATATGATATCTATATTTCAGATCCCGATATTAACTTTTAACTCTAGCTTTCATATGTCAAAATCGAGCTAGTTATGCCATTTCCCCATCAGCAATTTCCCTAAAAGTGGTCATGAAAATGTTACACTTATAATAAGTTTACATATATAAAACCCATTATTAATTACATACCTTGATGTATGATATTTATACCCATACTCTGTTCTCAAATTTTGGAGGTTCGTACTTCATTTGGAGCAGTAAAAGTGTTATCTACCCTTGGGGGGTTTTACATTGATTTCCTAGTTTTTTTTCCCTTCTTTCCCTATGGAAAAAATAAAGTTTCATAATAAATTAGGAAGTGTATGAGAATTAGTAATATGAATTAGGATTTCCTAATACCCCTTAATCTCTTCCATACATAACTTGAAGTTTTTTGGGTTCATTTGGATCAACTTGGGTTTCATTTGTCTAAAGCTAGAATTTGGCCAAAGTTGTGCAAACTTGAGTAACATGTAAAAATGAATTTATGATTTTGATATTGAACATATGAGGTATTCTATTATTTTTTAAATCTAATATTATCCATCCATAATAATTTTGGAAAGGTTCGGTGGTGTTTGTAACCAAATCAAGAAGGACTAGTTGAGAACTTTTTCTTAGTAAATTTGCATTGTTTCTCCTTAAACCCAAAGCATGGTTGCAGAAGTATAACATCAGATACAAAGTATCCAAAAAAATAATTGGGATTTATTAAGACTCACCATACCATTTCCTTTCAAATTAGGGGCCATTTATTGAAAGTTGAAACCCTCTAGAGTCATGACTAGTCAAGCTTGAAAATGCCCAAATTTGTAATTTTCTCCAAAAATCCAAAAATTGACATTACAAAGAAAGGGAGGGAAGAAAATTTTCCATGAAAATAAGAAGTATTTCACCAAGGACTTCTAAAAAACAAATATTTGGTTCTAATACTGTAAAAATAAGGTTTTTTATGCAAGAGAGTTCCATGCAAGAAAGAAGAATGAAGAAAGGCTTCATGCATCTACCGTAGTAGAAGCAAATGAACCATCATAGAAGAAATCATCTGAGAAAAAGGATGATCGAAAGGAATATTTAATTTAGTGAAAGAGATAACTTTTTCTTATGTGCATTGGATACTTATTCCCCATGCATAGATTTTTTATATATCTCATGAAGTCAAATTTTTCAAAATAAAAGTTGCAGTGAATAAAGAAGGACTCCAGTTATTTCCGCAAGTATGCAGAGATCAATAGGGATCCTAGACAAAACAATAAAATATAATTACTTTATATTTTTATTGTTATATGTTGTTATAAATCATATCTAAAAAGGATTTGAATATGTTTCATTAGTAGATCTATATTCCTGGGATTAGGAATTGTGTTATGGTATAACATGTTGAGCATAAATAGACTGTTGTCTTTGTTTTATTGGAAAATGGTGAAGCTCATGAAATATATGGTATGCATAAATATTTATGAATATAAGGATTCATAAAAAAATCATGAGAAATGAATATAAGGATCCAATATTATGAGATATATAGGCCTGCAAATAAAGGCTGAAATTTCCATCTAAATATAAGATTCCATGATTATTGATGAGTTATGAACATAGGGATACATGATTGTGGATAAGATATGAATACGGGGATGCATAAATATTCATGAGATATTAATATAAGACTTATATAGGTATGAAAAAAATCATATTAAAATTTGATGGGGTTATGTCAAAACATTGCTTTAATGTGTATACATATTTGTATGAAACCATTACTAGTATATTTGGAAGTACTCATGTGATTACTGTTAAGTTTTCATAATTTGCTTATATGATATATTAAAAAACATTATCACTGGTGTTAACCCAAAAATCCCCCACATAGCTTTCTATGGCCTACACCACCCAAGGACACCATTTCACAACGCTTATTTCACTCCATAAGACCTTCTATTTGACCCCCACACCTCCAAAAGAGCCCAAGGATGAAGAAAACGGCTAAAACCCCCCAAAAAGAGCCCAAAATAGCCCTCTAGGAGCTAAATCCCTCAAAAGGGGATAAAACCCTAAAAGGGGCTAAAGTTAGGGAAGAAGGGGCTAAAGGCCCAAAAAAGGGGCTAAAGCCCTGACCAAGGGCTTAAAACCCTAAAATCCCTTGGAAAAACTATAAAAGGAGGGTGTGGGGTCACTCTCAAAACACTCCTCACTTGCCTATTGTTATGCTGCTCGTGGATGCTTTCAGACCTTTGCCTCTCAAACCAGCCACTCTCCCTCTCCTCCATCTCCATCTCATCAAGCTATGGCTTCCCAACTAAGAGAGAGGTGCTCCCATGAGCTAGGGAATGGTGGCCCATTTCCACCTAAGTGAGGTATAATTTATTTTCATGGTTGTTTATTTGTTTTGATTTCTAACCCTCATTTTTGTTTGCAGGTTTTTCATTGACATTGTTTGCAAGTTTTCCATTGCAATAGCTTAGGTTGTTTGTAGGTTTCAAGGAGGCAGAACCCTAACCCGTTTTCTGTAGAGGGGTTCACAAGGGCTTCATCTCTCCTTTTATTTTCTATTGTTAGCTCTTAGATCCAGTTTACAGTAGTTTCCATTTGCTTATTCTTGTTTAGACTAGCTTAGTTTAATTTGTTGCTCTGTTTATGCTATTATCCCTTTCGTTTTTCTTGTTTTTAAAGAGTAGGAACCTACCTGTGTGCCCTATAGGAACCCTCGACTATTGCATCAACCCACTCGAGAAGTGATTTCACTAGGTAATTCTTTAGGTAACTGAGGTTCTATAATATCATGATCCTCAGACATCTGAGCTTCTTCTTCGTTTCTAACAGGTTTAGGAATTTCTGCAACTTTTGGATTTTCATGCTCCTCTTCATCTTCCTTATATTTATTTGACTTCCTGAAGGTTGTATCTTTGTAAAATGTAACATCTCTACTAAGTTCAATTTGATGGTATCCTAGGATATATATTATATAATATTTTGATTACTCACTATATCCTATGAACAATCCCTTCTTTCCTTAAGGATCTAACTTTGACCTAATCTCCTTGTGAATGTGTATGTATACAGGACAACCAAATATCTTTAGGTGACTTAATTCATGCTTTTCTGTGGAAGACATTTCTTCTGGATTTTTGTTCTCTAGTGAACTATGGGAGATTCTATTCTATACATACATTGTTGTTCTAGCTTCTTCTTCCCATAGGTACATCGGTAGATATTAATCATGTATCGTAGCTTTCATAGCTTCCATGATAGACATATTCTTTCTTTCTTCCACGCCATTTTTTTGTGGATTATAGGGAATGGTGAGATCCCTCTTAATCCCAGCTTCCTTGCAGTATTCATTGAATTCATTTGATGTGAACTCTCCTCCATTTTCCGACCTAAATATATTTATTTTCTTTTCAAATAGGTTTTCTACTAGGGCCTTAAATTCCTTAAACCTTTCAAACACTTCATCCTTATTTTTCAAGAAGTATATCCAACTCTTGTGGGAATAATCATTAATAAAAGAAGCATAGTAAACATACCTTCTTAATGAAGTGGTTTGCATTGGCCCTCATATGTCTGAATGAATAATGTCTAAGATCCCTTTTTCTTTACTGTCATTGTTTGGATAAGGATTCTTAGTATTCTTTGCTTGTGCACATCCTTGGGCATGACCTTACTTAAAATTGGTAGAGATTTGTAGTGAATATGAGCAAAAATTTTGTGCCATAGCTCACATGGGTTTATGATACTGGTTGCTAATGTTGAATCTATATGTCCCTTTAATCTATAGAGTACTCCTTCTTCAACTCTAGTTTACACTGCATCCATTAAAGGAAATTTGGGGTCTAAAATGGGCCTTATAAAAAAACAAACCAACAATAAATTCTTATGAGTTGGAATTCAAGAACCAATAGAATTTCAATAAAATGAGTCAACCATAATGGTTGACTTGACATATTTGTCATAAAAAAAACTACTTCTTTTGTTCACGTTTTCAACATATCTCCCTATGTTTTTACTCAAATTTCGAGCAGGAGGGATCATTAGACGAAGAATTTAATTTCACATCTAATGAGTACCCACACTGCATATGTTTGATGGACCTTACTGCCCCAAAAACAAGAAATACCTGAAAAACATGATGAATCATCATCACGTTTTTTTATTCATCACATTTTCAGGTATTTCTTGTTTTTGGGGCAACGGAGTCCGTCAAAAGTATGCAGTGTGGGTACTCGTTGGATGCAGAATTAACTTCTGCATCCAACAAGCCCTCCCACTCAAAATTTGAGAAAAAAACACAGGGAGATATGTTGAAAATACGAATAAAAAAATAGTTGTTTTCTTTCTTTCTCCAAAATTAACAAATACTATTTTATTATTTTAACTGTTATTGTATTCTTATCCTTAGGAGGCCCATTTTAGACCCCAAATTTCCTCTAATGATCTATGGTTTTACCTTTTGTCCACTTGATAACTTTTCCATCCACAAAATAAAATTTGAAGCCTGTCATGTCTAAGGTCGAAATAGAAAGAATATTCTTCTTTGGTCTTGGGACATACAAGTCATATTCCATATTCTTGGTATTTCGAGAGTACAACTTATAATATACTTCTCCTATTCCTTTGATGGGGTATTGGAAATCATATCCAAGCATTACTTTGTGTGGAGATTCCTTTTGTCCTAGGCATGAGAGTGATTCCTTGTATCCTGTCATGTGCTTGGAGGAACCATTATCACCTAGCCAGGTGTCATTTCCTAGTGAGATTGATTCTATTAGAGTAGAGATCAATACATATTATTATTTGGATTCTTCATCCTTATTTGCTTCTTCTTCAACTTCTTGATCATTATCTTCAGCAGCATGGGCCTAAAATCTTCTCATCCTTTTTACTCTTTCTACTTTTATGGGACAGTTGATGGCAATGTGTCCCAACTTGTGGCAAGTGAAGCAGTCAAAATTTGAGAAGTCTTTCTTGGGCCTCTTAAATGCTTGAGTATTATGGAAATGGTCATGACTCTTCCTTTTTTCATTGATATGATATGTTAAGGCTTGATCCTCATTGTCATTTATCTTTTCTTCTCTAGCTACCACCCTTTCTTCTTATTGAACACATTCTTCCCATAACTTTCAAAATTTGGTTAGTTTCATTCTTGAACAGATTCCTCAGATAAAGGATTCCCAATCTATTGGAATACCATTTAAGATTTTCATCACAACTTTTTCTTCTTCAACCATTTCACCAATGGATTATAACTAATCCTCAACTTGAGCTACTCTTGTAAAGTAAGACTGCATGGTCTTTGACTTTTTAGCTTTTACACATTTGAGTTGATTCCTCGGGGTCATCTTCCTATTAATGTTTCTTCCTTCAAATAAACGAGATAGAGAATCATGAGAGAATCAAACATTTCTTTTGGAGTCTCACTTGAGGATACTTGAAGAATCAAGTTATCTTTGATGGAGTCATCTATGATCATATGCTTCTTATACTTGGTATTCGATTCAGCTTCTTCTGGTTCTTTCACTTCTTCCTTTACAAATCCATCTAGATCATTCTCTTGTAGGATGAGCATGATCACATACTTCCATGCTTTGAGTTTTTCAGCACCTTCAAGATTTTCATCTAGCTTGGTATTCTTTGTCATCTTTAATAGACTAAGAACTTCAAATGGAATAAGGAGGAATAGTACTTACTTGAATAAAATAGCTTCTGACTGACCTCCTTCTGGATGAACTAGGGTTTTATGCATAAACCCTAATTTTTCAGTTGGGATCACTAGCAGAGATGATTGATGGAGAAGATGTGCCTCCCTAGGGAAAGGTATATTGTATCTTGCTTTTTTGAGATTGATGATGTAGTCTCAGGAAAACTGAAGTCCTAGTTTGTCCCAACAATAGTAACTAGTCCAAAAATTAAACTTCTTGGAATTCAATTATATCTTCACAAAAATATGCACTCTTCAGGGGTGAGTTGAGTGAGCCCTCTTTCTTGGTTGATCTATTGAGGGATTTGTTTAGAGAAACAAACTCTAATTGTGCAATTCTTCCTTTTAGGGTGGGTCTAGTACCATGTTAAGTTTTCATAATTTGCTTAGATGATATCTTAAAACAAATTGTCACTAGTAAGATCAGTGAAAGAACAACAGGAACAAAAACATAAGAGCAAAAGAACACGAAGATTTTCCTTGTGGAAACTACAAGGTATAAAATGCCACAAAACTAAATCAGTATAGAACTCAACCAGAGCAGTGTAAAACCCAGAAAACTACTTTTCTCTTATTTTTGGTGCACTAATCTTTATCTCTCTTTCAAAACAACTTGAGTGAGTGAGTACAAATGAAGGGTATCTCCTCCCTATTTATATTCTTTTTTTGGCTTGACCTCTAACCTAACAGGGTAGACTTGTCTAACTGATTGGGTCGACTTGTCTAGAAAGACACCAAAAATAACATTTATTATATTAACACTTCTGTAATATTGACCCAACTTACATTCGGAGGTTGACATTGACTCTTTTAATGACTCTTACAAACACAAACTCATCTCCTGGAAGAGGAACATATTCAATACATCTTGGAATATCTTCCGAAGTTACAATACTTTAACAATTAAATTTCTTGATTATGCAATGTTGTTAATTGGTAAATAGCTTGTATTGTAGGGAAATCATATGCCCTGGCCTACAAGTAAAAAATGATATGAATGTGGATTCATTCAAATCGATGATCTATAAATAGAGAAGATCAGGAAGTTCCTATGGTTCTTAGGAACAAGTCAGAATAGAATCCCTTATACTATTATGAGAACTGTGAAGATTCCTGAAGATATTTTACTTATATTATGTTCATTCATGGGTCAAGAAGAGATTTAGACATAGATGAGAATGAGACTCTATGATGGAGGACCCATATTATGATCCTCACATCTTTATGGTGAGATTGAGAATAGATAGATTTACTATCTCTTGAAAGAACCAATAACTTTGGTTGATGTACCTATTATTGAGAGGGGACCTGCATGAAGCTCATATTGAAAAGGAATATAAGAATAGTATTCAAAGAATCTTATTATAATTATTGAGATTGAGGTGTGGAATTCACCAGACAAGAAATTTCCTCGGTTAAGGAAAATATGCATTAGGAGAACCTAAATAGTTTCAAGATGATGGGTTGTAAGTCCATTTCCACACATATGAACATGAATCTGATTCTTATTTCATATTTGGAGGATATCAAAGGCAATTCATATGTACTTGATTACACTAGGATCATATGTATTCTTTATATTATGCACATAGACATGTACAACAAAGCATGTGTTAAGGTACCTACTTGGTACAAGTGTATGTAGACTCGGATTTGTCTCGGACAATGAAATAAAATTTCAAGGGTATTTGGACTGTGACTAGTGCAGTGATCGAGAAATATTAAATCAAATATGTGTCTATAGATAAAGAATACTATAAATCAATAATTCTTCAAAAGGTTCCTAGTCATTTATATCCGAGACATGGTACAACTTCATTACATATCTACAAATGAGCATATGGGCCGAGAAAACACTCACTCATGGATCTTGAGTCATATAGCTAGTAGTGAATGGACTAGGTACACTCTCTATCCATGTATCAATGCTTAAATATCAAGAGTGAGTAATATCTCTTGAGTGGAAAAGAGTTAGACATATCTCTTGTAAGTGATAGAAGTAAGTCATATCTTCTAGAAGTTAAGAGTGATTTATATCTCCTATGGTGATCAACACATGGTAAGAGATAGGAATCAAATATATGGTAAGTAATATTTGGAGGTTTATCAAGATGTCGATGTGGTACATATCCGAGATTGATTATGGGAATTCTCACCAAGTGTGAAGCTTGGTATGTATCCAATATTGAATTTCAAATATAATATTTAATATTTCCAAGCTATATAGCTTACCATAATATTACTACTAATACATGGTCAATGTTTCTAATTAATATTTACATGTTAATATTGAATCTCTAATTATAACATAATATAAAAAAAATATTAAGCTATTAACAGAATTAGTACCTATTGTAGCTATATTTAAGATTAATAATATATTAAAATAGCTTACCTATATACCATATTACAAGGATATGCTATATTTAGATGAAATATTAATAGATATTTAGTTTAGGGTCATTTAAGGAACACCATATTTACAATTGAAAAAAATTCCACGACATCACGCAAATTGATAAAGTCTCTAGAATGTATTATGTTTATTTTAGTTGTATATTACAACAATTAAACACAATGTTATAGACTTTAGTGTGCTTCTTACCCCTACATGTATTTATGGGTTGGATTTATATGTATAATGGGAAACTCACTTGAATGCATCCACACACATTAGGAATCACATCTTGGAAATGCTCTCGATGCTACCTTTCATGTCAAGAATTATGTCACACTTGAATCCTAGCTTAAGATAAAAACAAAAGTGTTCAACATTCAATCCTTTATTAACACTAATAGTCAAAATTTTAAAAACCCATGGTATTCTATTGCATTTTATCTTTGTTATTTTTTTACAGTAATTATTTGCATTTCTTCAATTGATCAAAGCCAAGACACATCACACCTACTTTTAAAGATACGATCTAATAGAAAAACTAAATTTTCTATATTTGACTTTATCAAATGCATTTATATGCGCATATGCCTATATTTCTCTTTTTTCAACTTCCTTATTCTTGCAACAACAGGTGGCAATGTCGGGGGTATTGCCACCTCCTGGCTCTTGCTGTGTATGTCTTCAATATGAAGTTGGAGGGGTTATTCTGAACTATATTAACTTACTATAAGAGATGAGGTTGGATTCTTCTCTTGTTAGAATAATCAACACATAGTTACCTATGTTAGAAATTAATTAAATCATGTTTGTCTTATTACCTAGTCTCCTATTACACTCTATGCTAGTTTCCTTCTACATGTCATAGAAGTCAACACTTTCTAAAACTGAGTCATGGAGCGCTTGCGAAACCTCCTGGAAACCATATTTAGCATGTCTTCTTTATTCCATATCCTCCAAAGTGCATATCTGCTTTATTTCAGATCCTCCAAAGTGCATATCTTCTTTATTCCAAATCCTCCAAAGTGCATATCTTCTTTTTATGTAAAGCTGCCGGTTTCATTGAGAATTAAGGCAAAAGGGAAAGCTAGACTAGGTGTAGTTGACTTGTTTATTTCCCACATCATACTCCATCCTTTTCTCCTCATAAAAGAATGTATGATTTTTCTTTCCATCCCTTATTAGCTTACCTACTTGACTTTGCCAATTCGGGAGCATCCTAGTGGATTTGGAAACTGCTTTATGCACCGATGGGGGATTTGACTAGGTTTAGTAAGCCTACTTTTTGACTATTTAGAATGGCATCCTTATGCATTTGAATCTATCATGTAATTATATATTGCAGTAGCCTATTAGTTCACAAGGTTTGCTATTGTACACTTATTCAATACATATTAGTGTTATGCTCCAATTTCAGTCTCCTTTGATGTTAATTTTGCATGTTTGATTAGCAATTTTGTGAGTGTANAGCTTTGTATATCAATTTCTCTCCTTCCATATTGCTATTACAGGTTTGAAATCTTGACTGGGAGTATATTTTGTTGACTGAAGGGCATAGTTTCTGAGCTATGGACCAATCTCAGAAGATCATCTTGACTCCATTTAATTTATTTGAATGGAAATATGAGATGGAGATATTTTTGAGAGCGAAAGGTCTCTATAGGGTTACTATGGAAATTGAGGTAGATCCCAATGCAGCCGCAGAGAAAATAAAATGGCACAACAGGATGGTTGAGGCCTATGGTCTTTTGTGTTTGAGCATTTCAAGAGACCTCCTCTTCCATCTTGATGGATTGACATCACCTAATGAAGTGTGGGAGAATCTTGTAGATATTTTTGGTAAGACAAATGAGATGAGAGGACATCAAATCGAGAATGATATGATCTCTTTGAGTCCCAGCAGCTTTGAATCCTTGCAGCTCTATTTTTCCAAGTTTAAAGCCCTTGTTTTGTAGCTAAAATAGCGTGAGATTGAAAAGAAGGAGGAGAAACTATTTTTGGCCATACTCTCAAAGCTTGGCACTAACTATTCAGTGTTTGTTTCAACCTTCCATGCCACCAAGTTGATATCTCAATCCTGGAAGATGCCTAAGCTTGCAGAGTTCATGGAATCCCTCAAACAGGAACAAGATAAGTTGGTGATGATGGGCACCATCAAACCTTCCAAAGACCAATATTTGGTTGCTGGAGATTCAAGGGTGGATTCAAAAAGCAAGAAAAAATCTAAAAAGCCACCTGAGCAAAAGAAAGACAAGAACAAGACTCAAGAGGAGCCCCAAGGCTCCAAGAAGAACTTCCAAAGGAAGAAGAACAAAGGAGAAATGAGCAAATGCGCATACTGTAGTAAGGGCTATCATCCTGAAAGCTCTTGTATGAAGAATCAAATTGACATGTTGACCCAACTCCTAGAGAAGAATAAAATCTCCCTTCCTGATTTCTCAAAGAAGAGGGAAGGAGGATCAAATTCAGAGAATAGAGAGAGAGTACATGCTTTGGTTGCTGACACATCAAGCTCACCTAGCTTCATCATACACTATGGATCTTCTAGACAAATGGTTTCGACAAAAAGAGGCATTCTCCTCTCTTGACATGTCGAAAGGTCCACCAATATTTTTGGGAGATGACTCTCTCATTGACAATTTGGGGAAAGGAAGGATTGATCTTGACCATGGTAAGTTCAATAATGTGTTGTATGTTCTAGGTCTTGCCTCTAATCTCTTGTTAGTGTATAAAATGACTCACATAGGGTCTCCAAAGAAGGTCATCATGTTGAAATCACTAAGATTTTGAATGGTAAATTCATAGAAAAAGGTGTTGTTGATCACACTTCGATGGTATACATGTTTTCCCATTTTCTACCCTACTCAAACCCATCTTCTCTTTTGATTCATGCTAATGAGGCAAGCAAGCTTTGGCATGAAATATTTGGCCATCTTAACTACAAGTATCTTTCTAATTTGAGTGAAAAAGATATGGTCCTATGGTTACCAAAGATCAAGTTTTCCAAGGGAGTCTGTCAAGGTTGTATCCTAGGAAAACACCCAAAGCACAAATTCGAGAGAGCTAGTCATGAGAGAACCCCTGCACCTCTTGAGTTGATCCACAATGACATTACTGGTCCATTTCTTCATATGTCCATGATTCAATCAAAATATGCACTAAAATTCATAGATGACTTTTCCAAGTATTGTTGGGTTTACTTCCTAAAGCATAAGTCTGAATTTTTTGACCTCTTCAAAGTCTTTAAAGCCTTGGTTGAAAACTAGTATGGGAGGAAACTAAAGATCCTCTGATATGAAAATGGTGGTGACTATGTCAATTCTGAGTTCATTCAATATTGTAAATATGTAGGTATTTAGATGCAGCATTCGATCCCTTACACACCACAACAAAATGGTGTTGCTGAGAGAAAGAACAGGTCACTGAAGGAGATGGCAACCTGTATGATGGAGGCTAAGACTTTGCCACCAAAGTTTTTGGATGAAGCTATAAGCTGTGCATCCTACATCCAGAATAGGGTGCCTCATAATCATCTTAATGGTATGACTCCTTTCAAATCTTGGAGTGGGCACAAGCAAGATGTGACCCATTTCAAGATTTTTTGCTCAAAGGCTTGGGCTAGAATTCCAACTAAAAAGAGAAAGGATTTGCAGCCCCAAAGCCAAGAGTGCCTATTTTTTGGGTATTCTGAAGATTCAAAAGGGTACAAGCTAATCAACTTGAGCACTAAAAAAAATTTCATTGAAAGAATTGTTTAGTTCCAAGAAGAGCCTTTAGTAGCAGTTGAAGTTGGAGAGTCTTCTTCACCACCAAATCCATTAATTGTATGTAGAGAGACTAATGAGTTTGCTGATTCTGATATGTCTGATAATGATGATTTGATTGCATATATTGACAGTCCTACGAGACCAAAATGGGAAGCAAATACCATTCATGCAGCTAGGGAACTATCTAGAAATCGTAGTGACACTAGGAGGACTAGATCTCAGTTTGAGAGTGCCCTGTGTATGAAACACCCCTTATTTGTTGAGAAGTTCTATCTGATG
Organism: Pseudotsuga menziesii; assembly: GCA_001517045.1. Lineage (NCBI taxonomy): Eukaryota > Viridiplantae > Streptophyta > Pinopsida > Pinales > Pinaceae > Pseudotsuga > Pseudotsuga menziesii. The sequence goes on from LPNX010574346.1 coordinate 48,432, forward strand.
GTTGAGTTAGATCCATAGACATATGAAGATGTAGCACATGATCCAAGATGGCAAACATCCATGAAATAAGAATTCAGCTCGCTCCAGAAGAACAACACTTGGGAACTGGTTGATCTTCCCCCAGGGAGGAAGCTAGTTCAATGTAAGTGGGTTTTCAAGACTAAGCTTGCTGCTGATGGTTCACCTTTGAAATATAAGGCAATATTGGTATCCAAGGGCTACTCACAAGTACATGGTATTGAAAACAATGAAACCTTTGCACCAGTGGCAAAGATGGACTCCATAAGGCTAGCTTTAGCCATTGCAGCTTCGAAGCAGTGGGAGGTACATCACATGGATGTGAAGTGTGCTTTCATAAATGGAGATATCAATAAAGAGATTTACATGTAGAAACCTCAAGGGTTTTTTTCTAATCCATCTATTGTGTGCAGGTTAAACAAATCATTGTATGGGCTCAAGCAAGCCCCCAGGGCTTGGTATGCCAAGATTGATGGCTTTCTGCTATCATTGAGTTTTGTTCAATGCAAGTCTGATAATAATGTGTATTTGAATTTGATTCATGGTTCTTTGATGATTATTCTCTTGTATGTGGATGACCTTCTGATTACAAGACATTCAAAGAAAGAGATTGCCTCCTTGAAGGATGCAATGAACCATGCATTTTCTATGACTGATTTGGGATTGTTGAGCCAATTCTTGGGTCTCGAAATTGCTCAATCCCAACATGGAATCAAAGTGCATTAGTCCAAGTATGCCTTAGATTTTCTAAACAAGTTCAACATGAAATATTGCAAGCCAAGCAAGACTCCCTTCCTTTCAGGAGTTAAGCTTGAAGAAGCAGGTTCTTCTCCTATGGTAAATAATACACTGTATAGGTAGTTGATTAGTTGTTTGCTTTATCTTACACACATTCGACCTGATATATATTATGCAGTTAGTGTGGCTTCAAGATACATGGATCAGCCTCATGAGATCCATTGGAGAGCAGCCAAAAGGATCCTTAACTTTGTTCAAGGAACAAGAATTCATGGGATCTTCTACGAAGTTAAATCTGATCTTAATTTGATTGGGTTTACTGACAGTGATTGGGTAGGTGAAAACACATATCAAAATTCAACATTAGGATATGTGTTCATGCTTACAGAAGGACCAATCAGCTGGTCAAGCAAGAATTAGAGTGCCATAGCATTCTCATCTACATAAGCGGAGTACAGAGGAGTTGTAAATGCAACAACTCAATGTTTGTGGTTGCAGGGAATACTTGGAGAATGTGGCTTCGAATCAGATTTTTCAACTATTATCTACTGTGATAATTAGAGCACCATTCAAATCTGCAATGATCAAGTTTAGAGACAGCAAACCAAACACATTGAGATCCATATGCACTACATCAGACAGCTTGTGCATGATGGCAACATTCATCTAATCTTCTATGCATCTTCAGAACAAGTAGCAGACATCTTCACCAAAGTTTTTTGTGAGAAGACATTCAGCAACATCAAATCACTACTGGGGATTGCTGATCATGCTGTGAAGCATGATCAATGACAAGATTTTCAAATTTTGTTTTACTATCCATGTTTAAGGGAGGATTTTCCCACTGGGTTTTTGCCTCTTTCCTTGGTTAAATGGACATGCAGTATGTAAAGGGTGACTAAGCCCTGTTTCTAGGCCCTATAGTTTTCTAATATTTACTCATAAATTCAGGCTTAAGGGGGGGTGTTAGAATAATCAACCAATAGTTACCTACCTTAGACATTAATTAAATCATTTTTGTCTTATTACCTAGTCTCCTATATTCCACTCTATGCTAGTTGCCTTCTAAATGTCATAGAAGTCAACACTTGCTAAAACTAGGTCATGGAGCGCTTGGAAAACCTCTTGGAAACCATATCTAGTATGTTTGCTTTATTCTAGATCCTCCAAAGAGCATATCTGTTTTTTCTGTAAAGCTGCTTGTTTTATTGAGAATTAAGGAAAAAGGGAAAGCTAGACTAGGTGTAGTTTACTTGTTTTTCGCCCACATCACCCTCCATCCTTTTCTCCTAATAAAAGCATGTATGAGTTGTCTTTCCATCCCTTATTAGCTTTCCTGCTTGACTTTGACAATTCGTGAGCATCCTAGTGGATTTGCAAACTGCTTTATGCACCTATGGGGGATTTGACTAGATTTAGTAAGCCTACTTTTTGACTATTTTGAATGGCATCCTTATACATTCGAATCTCTCATGTAATTATATATTGCAGCAGCTTATTACTTCACAAGGTTGGCTATTGTACACTTATTCAATACAGATTAGTGTTATGCTCCAATTTCAGTCTCCTTTGATGTTAATTTTGCATGTTTTAGCAATTTTGTGAGTGTAATTGCTCTGGGTTCAATTTCCACATCTCCATGATAGACAAACAAGACAACCAAGCTTGTATATTCTCTTTGAGACCAATGGACTCAAATGGTTGGCAATGGTCCCTCTTCAGAATTACCAACTAGTAAAAATGGGGATTTAAACTTGTGGCATTCCATTTACAACTATTCATCTCATTTACTCATTACCAATTGTTCTAACTTGCATGTGAAATAACTCCACGCAATTTAAAAGATATTATATGATCTCTCTAATGTTGCAACTAATTTCAATGGAATTTTCCATGAGATTTTGATCTTGGTTGTTGTTTTTGGTTACCATAATTATTTTTCGAAGTAAATTTTCATAGGTTTTTTTCAAACTGTGTGCAAAAGTAGGTCATTCGTGGAAGCATTCAACTATTATACAATGGTTGGAACAAAAAAAGTTCCTAAATCGTCTTCAACATTACAACGAAAGGCGCTTCATGGAGATGGGTGTCAAGTTGTGAGTTTTGGACATACTTCCTTTTAGCACAATATGCCTATAGTCTTATGTTTTTTGAAATTAATTAATTTACATACATACCTCTCCTTCACTCCATTCAATTAAAACGAAACACAAAAATATTTAAAACACACAAAAATATTTATGTGTTTTAAATTGTTTCTTTGGTATAAATACCTTTTCTTGATAACTCATTCATCAATAATGTTAAATTAAAATGAAGCACAATAACATTTAATGAGAATGAAGCACACTCTCAATATGTTTTATATAAAACTTATTTAAGTCCAAAAACTAATTACCTTCACATTTCAAGAAAAAATCGATATTTTTATGCATAGGATACATCGGTTTTAATGCTTTTACTCACAAAAATGTTTTCCTCAAATTAATTCTCTCTATTGAGAATGATAGATTGGATGTCTTGCAACCCATCTCTATTGAGCAGGTTAGACTGGATGTGTTGCAACCCATGAAAAATTTAATGATGTTTTTGACAATATATTTATATAATATGCATTGATTTCACCTTTAACATACTATATTGTTTTAATGATTTTTTTTATAATTTAAATTAATGAAAAATAAATTATAGTTTTAAATTTTTATAATTATTTAAAGGTTAAAAAAAGGTATTTATACTATAAATTAGGTAAAAACATTTCATTGGTTATAGATTATTTCAACGGTACACATACAAATTTTTATGTCTTCATATAATTAAACTTTATAAAACCAATTTTTTATTACACATAATTTTAATAAAATCTATTTTAATAAATGTTGGCTGTTTTGGGCAGACCTAGGTTTACTTTACTGTACCAACAAAACCCCTAGCTCACTGGCCCTTTCAGCAATAGACCACAGAATGGCTTGAAGTCTCACCCGAAGTGATCTTAGATGGGGTGGTTGAAGAATCAGGTTTCCTCAACCAGGTTCTGTAGCATCCTGGTGTCTCGCGACTCTTCTTAGCCAGTGGGATCCCTCTGCGAGGCGCTGTCTCTCTTACTCGCTCGCTCTGATAGGGAGATGAATCCTATCACATCCTAGCCTCTAGGACAATATGCAAATTTCTCCTCCACTCAACCCTTTACCTGTGATATCTCACACCGTAGCTCCTCTGACGGTGCAATATCGCCTTTCTATACTACGATATCTTCTTCAGTCAAGCTCAATATGAATCTCAAGGTCCAAGGATTTCTCTCTGGGTAAAATAGCTCAGTTACCTTCAACAGGGTGTTAAACAACTTCACTCAAGCTTCTACAACTTAACACACTTAACATCAACTATACTTAACTTGCTGAACTAAATATACTGGAGTCACTTAACACTATAACTGTTACTGTGTGAATCAAGTGCTGGTAAACTCATACACAGGATACTTGATACATTCAACTCGCATTTAACCTTCTATGTTACTGTAAACTGAAGGATAACATACATACACTCACTGACTGATAGCAAAGTTCATGTAACGAATAACATATAGCAACTAAGTAAAGCACAATCACATGAAACAATCACACAACACATGGATTTTACGTGGTTCACTTTTAGGGGGGAAAGCTACGTCCACGAAAATTGGTTTATATATTATATATTGAGAGAGTAAACATAGTTTCGCTGCAACCTATTATGCAGCTCGAGATCTTCTGGGAAACTCCGTACACATAGCCAGGAGCCCTTCTCTCTAAGATCTCATCTCTTCTTATATTGTCTTCTCTTACAATATACTCTTCCTCTCTCTCTCTCTCTCTCAATCCCTACGGATTGTTACATTCATGCTCAAGGAGCCAGCTACTAGTTACAGTAAGATAACTACAAACTGAATAACAGAACCAGAGCTTGACTCTTTCTCAATATCTTACAATAAAACTGACTATGAGCTAACTAGATATCTGATAGTCTACTAGCTAACAGATCATCCAACTAGCTAACCTTTCATAATACAAAATACATGCTTATATAGGTGGCCCAAAGGTCTCACCCTAATACAACACTGTGGGTCTGTCCCAACAGTAACCCAAAACCCTAACCATGACCATCGGCCTATCTGTACTTTGAACTGTCGTTTTTCGTCACACCACAGCTTTCTGCAGTCTTCCACACTTCCCGGTGCTGATCGTGGGTACTGGCGCCGCTTCCTTGGTCGCTCCCCTTCTGTCCTTTATATTCAATACCTCAGCCCATTGCTCCTTTTCCATTTATGAGGGTAGCTGAGCCCTCCTGTATTCACCGTTGTCTTAAGTGCAGTGGGTGAGCTCTCTCTTCTCGGCCGCTCCAGGTACTGTTTCCTTTGAATTTCCTGTTCCAAAATAGCAGCTTTTCCTGTAGCTGTGGGGCCCTACTCCAATAGTCCCCTAATACTTACTTGTTGCTCATCCTTGAGCCACTAACAGCTAGTTTCTCTTGCTGTAGCTTCTCCTTGGCTTCCTGCAAAGTCCTTGTAAATCTCTCTCGAAGTCCTGCGACTTCTTTCTCCATAGCTTCGACACAGGCTTGTGCCGTTTCTATAAAATAGTTTCAACACTATCCTTAAGTGAAGCTCCAGAATAAATGGCGAACCATTTATAGGATACTAACTATGTTGTAACGACCTTACCTCCAGGTACCTTGGTCAGGTTTGTACCATTCAGCTCAAATTCTACTGGAGCACTTGTCCAAACAGATTCATCCAAGCCATGCTTATTCTAAATATAGGGAAAGTAGATGTCTTTCAGCATATATGCACATTGTTACACTTTCATGAGGAGACATGTCCTTTTCCAACTTTAATGTAACTACCTTCTTTGACATTTTCTGTATCTCTCTCATTTTCAACATCTCTGCTTCGTTCCTTTCCCATTTCCTTTTGTTTTTCTGAGTCTCGGATGCCTGTTTCTTGGTCCTTTTTTCTTTCCGTGAGATCTTCTAGGAAGCTCCACGCACATAGGCGGGAGCCCTTCTCTTTCTTTTTCTCACTTTTCTTCTTCTCTGCTCTGAACTGGACTCTTCTACTATCTGAGCTTGACTCTTCATCCTTGGTGGTTGTCTGACCTGTGATGTACCTAATTTCACAACCTTGGGTGGCGTCATCATAGCAGACATGAGACCACCACGATGGAATCATTGCACAATGTCTTCTAAAGGTTCTGTCTCAGATAGAAACCACTCAGTGCAATATTGTAGACTGGCAATGGCTGTGAAATTGGGGAAAACCAGCACTCTGTAACTGGAGTATCTCTGCACAAGGAAAACTCTTCAAATTGCTCTATATCTCTCAGAAATCGCGAAAGTAACCCTTCTGTATGAATGATCTTTATATTTATAACGAAGGCGATAATCTCTGAAGCAACAGTCATCTAGGCTATACCCGTCGGCAGTATTAATTGCATGGACAAGACAACACCCATCGTTTCGATCCTCATTAATTGCTGAAATACGATCAAATTTCCCTTGAAACTTGTGTGTAGGCACCGTTCTCATTGAATATTTTACCAAATATGGAAAAATCATTATACTGTTTCCAAATCTAGGGTAACGTATACCTGTCATATCTGGATTAACTGCTCGTCAGAAGGCGAAGTGACTGGCCTTCTGTCCCTTTTCAAAATTGGCTATGTGGCACGGGGAAACATCGCCTTGCTGCAATGTCACACCGCATCGTTCTGAACCAAAGTGTTGGTGTGAAACTCCGCAAGCATCCTATGGATTGCGCAAAATAAACTTTCCTCATACTTAGAACTTTTTTTTTTAACTCTGTAGACTACTTACCAGTGCCATGCCTCCTTTCAACTACACTGGACATCTGCACTCACATAAACTGTCTGCGTTAGGGCTGGGAGGTGGAGTGGATGTCACTATAAAGCTTAAGCCTACTACCATTAATCAAAGTGGGAAGCAGCTTCCCGTTCAGTTTGCTGAGCTGAACGGCACCTCCTTTTGTAACTTGCTGGATCTGATATGGCCCCAACCAATGCGTCTTGAACATCCCTGGAAACTTAATAAACTTGTTGTCATAGAGGAGCACTAGGTCTCCTGTCTAAAAAGTCTTGTTCTTGATGTTACTGTCATGCCAAGCTTTTTCTCGTGCCTTCTGCACTTTCTAATGAAATCCTGTGATGAATCTATTTTCCTCTAAGGCAAGCAGCTGCGCTAGCCTTTCATTCATCATGTCTGTATCAGCCATCCCGGTAATTTGAGCAACTCTTAAACTGGGAATAATATATTCCATAGGCATAACAACCTCTTGTCCATACACCAAGCTGAAAGGTGTGTGTCCTGTAAGTTTCTTGCATGTAGTCCTATAAGCCCATAATATAGCATTAACCCTGAGGTCCCAATCATTTCTTTGGCTGTTGTGGATCTTAGTAAGAGAATTTTCTAGAATCTTGTTAAAGGCCTCCAGCATACCATTAGCTTGTGGGTGGTAGGGAGTGCTCTTATGGTGCTATATCTGGAATTCCTCCGTCAAGGCCTCAATAGTGCGGTTCAAAAAATGTGTGCCTTGATCACTCATCAAAATTACTAGACATCCAAATCTACTGATGATGTTTTCCAAAATGAACTGTGCAGCTGTAGCAACATCACAATTCCTTACTGTTTTGGCCTCTGCCCATCTGGTGAGGTATTCTGTTCCTGTGATGATGTATCTCACACCAGTTCATTTTCCTGGTGAGTTGATAGGACCCATGAAATATATAGCCCAATTTTCAAATGCTCATAACATAATCTGTGGTCACAGTGGCATTTCATCTCTCCGTGAAGGTTTTCCTACCCTCTGGTAGATATCACAGCATCTGCAAAACTCCTTAGCGTCTTTATGTAAAGTAGGCCACCATAATCCCGCAGATAGGATTTTTTGAGCAGTCAGCTTTCCTGCGAAATTACCTCCTGCTGCACTTGAATGTGCTTCTCTGATAATGGCCTCTTTCTCATTCAACATAACACATCTACGCAAGACTTCATCTGGACCTAACTTATATAAATGTCCTATGATCAAAGTGAAGTCTGCTGCTTTGACAACTAACTGTCTCTTTTGCTGCTTAGTAAACTCAACAGGTGCCCACCCTGTAGTGAGAAAGTGAATGATATCAGCATAATACTCGTTTGCGATCTGGATAGAAAACAATTGCAGATCTAGCAAATTGTCCTCTAGATTACTTGGTTCTTCTCCTGAATCTATCCGTGACAGATGATCAGGTCCAGCATTTAATCTCCCTGGTTTGACAATAATTTCGAAATCATACTCCTGAAATAGGAGTAACCATCTGTAGATCCTTCCTCCTAATACTAGCTTATTGACCAAGTACTTTAAAGCGGAATAGTTAGTGAACATCTTGAATGGGGAACCCAACAAGTAGTGCCTGAACTTCTGTAGAGCATACACCATAGCTAATCATTCTCTTTCTATAGTGATGTAGTTCTTTTCTACAGTAGATAGCTTTCTGCTTGAGTATGCGATAGGGTGATCGATACCCCCTTCTCCTGGCTGGGTTAAGACGATCCCTAGTGTGATGCCAAATGCATCCACATTTACATGAAATGGCTTGTTCCAGTCTAGAAATACTAAGATGGGTGTTGTAACCATCTTCTCTTTAAGGGTGTCTAGACTGTTCTGGCATTCCTCATTCCATAGGAATTTCACGTCTTTCTTTAATAGCTTTTCCATCAGTGTTGTGATCTTTGCATAACCCTTGATGAATTTTCTATAGTACCCAGTATGACCAAGCACTATCCTCAATTGCTTGACTGAGTTGGGTGCTGGAAGATTTACAATGATGGCAATCTTTGCAGGATCTACCATCAAGCCTTGTCTGCAAACAATATGACCCAACAAAATACCAAATGGCGCACAGAATATACATTTCTTCAAGTTAAGAGAAATCTGATACTACCTACATTTCTCTAACATGAGCCTTAAATATCCTATATGGTCTTTAGCTAACCCAAATACAGTACAATTGTCGAAATAGACTTCTAAGAATTTATGGATGTATTCCTTAAAAACAGCAACTACTACTCTTGAAAAAATAGCTGGTGCATTTTTAAGACCAAAGGGCATTACCGTATACTAGAATGAGCCCCATTCTATCATAAAGGTGGTCTTATATCGATCCTCTGGACGGATTTTGATCTAGTGATAGCCTGAAAAACCATCAGTGAAGGAGTAGACCTCCTGTCCTCCCACATTGTCTAACACTTCATCAATAAAAGGTGTCGGAAATGGGTCATGAAGCGATGCATCATTGAGTTTGTGAAAATCGACACAGATCCTAATTTCTCCCTTAGTTTTCTTTTCCTGTATGACCATGGGACTAACCCACTCGCTCTCTTCTACTAGCTCAATGATGCCTGCTTCTAGCATCTTATCAATCTCATCCTTAACTTTTTCTTTATAACAAGGATTTAATCTGTATGGACACTGCTTAACTGGCCTAGCATCCTCTTTCAAAGGTATCCTCATGACTCCCAAATATCCTACTATTCCCTTCATTTCTATGAACTTAGTGGGGAATAGGTCTTGATAGTCATGTAACAAATCTGCGATTTGTCCTACCGTTTCATCATCCCAATAGTCTCCAATAGAGGAAAACTTTGGTTCTGTTTCTGTGCCAATATTGATCTTTTTAATCTTGATGGGCTCTGTGATAGCTGGAGTCTCTAGCTTTGGTCCCTCAACTTCGCGAGTCCCTTCTAACTCTGGAATGTTGACACTGTGAGGATTTTCATCCTCGTCGTCTGGCTCTGCTGTGAAGTTGTAACAATCTAGTGCATGGTCTAATTGGACGGCCCAATCAGGTTGAGCACACACTGATAGGGTAGAGTCCTCAAATATCCTAGTCTTTATAACATCTAGGGCCTGGTCAATGCTTGGATACTCGGATTCAAAAGTGAAAGTGAGTTCAAAGCTGTCTATCATAAATGGCCCTGTAGTTGTTCCTCTGCACAACTCTGTCTCAGTGTACTAGTTCTTTGGGATTTGGTCTAAAGTGTGAATGAATAGGTGAACCCATTCATCCTCGGGAATGTGCGACCAATTCTATTCACACATCTTAATATGTGACCTGGGGTCACTTTCTCCTTTATATGTCTGCAGTAGACACTCCTTGTCATTAGAAAATCTGATCGCCATCAATCTCTTAAGATCATCCCATGATGTGATATTTTCTCTATGTGCGTGCCACCATCTTACAGGTGTGGCTCTTACTGCAAGGTCAATAACTGCCATCCTCTGCTCATGAGGAATTTCTTGTTCAAACTACTGTAAAAAGTCGTTGACGTCTACTAAGCCATCAAATGACGAAATATCCTTAAGCTCTTCTCCTAGCCATCGCAGTGACTTGGTCAGAGATGCACATCTGCGAGCTGAGACTTCATAAAGTCTATTTTGCCAGTTTTCTAAACCAACCTTTGAATCTGATGTGCGTGAGCTGTCACATTGCCAATTGATATTTCCTTCTACGGTGGGGTTGATGTAATCACTCTGATTGGCGGTCATCTGATAGAGGCTCTCCATATTACGCACCTCTTCCTCTTCTCTGATAGGTTCAATATATCTAGGATCCTAGAAAGGATCCAACGGTGCGATGACCCGAATCTGATTGTCCTCAAAGGTCATTTGTCTTTTCTTTAAATCGATAACAGCCATGTTATCGATTTCCCAATCAATACCTAATAAAGCTGGGTATGGTCTGCTATCGTCGATGATTTCTATGACTTCAAAGTCTGCAAAGCTGTGAAATCCGTCAATGTCAACTAGTACTTGCGGTAATCGACCTAGTGGCGATACTCTCTGCTGATTGGCTAATCTCAGATGGATAGGTGATCTGGCTAACTTAGGGCTACCCATTTGTTCCCATGTCTGCTTAGTCAGAACATTTACCTTTGATCCTAAATCTAGGATTACCTCATCCATTTCAAACTCTCCAACTTGGGCTGTGAGTCACATCTCTCTTCCTGTTCTTGTATGGCCCATAATATTATGAACAGCACGCTACGCACTGCTCACAGAAGAAGATGGCTGACACTTATCTATGATGTGTTGAAGCTCTCCGATAGCTTTCTCATTTCTCACGAGTTTCAAGAAACTCCACAAGAAATATTGTACACTTCCTGTCAACTCATCCTCATCGCACCTTCTAGATGTGGTAGCCCGTGATGTCTGCACAGGACTAACGCCACAAGTTGTTTGCTGCGGTATACCCCTACAAGGCAATGTATGCGATCCTGATGGTGTAGGGTCATTAAAGAAAGTTTTATCTTCCTGAAATGTTTCTTTATTCTTCTGCAGGTCGAGTGGTGTTGATTTATTAGTAGCTTTGCGCACCCACTCCGGACCTATGTTCTTTTCGGTATCCTACGATGTCTTACTAGTAGAAGCACCACTGTGAGTCACAATATTTACTCTTGGTTCTGGTTCTTTCTGCTTAGCAGAAATAAGCTGGATGTTCTGGTTTACTGCTGGCTTAGGGTCCCTAATCTTGGCTATCAAAATTGGACACTCTTCTATAGGATGATCATAGGACTTGCAATAATTACATGTCATAGTAGGGTTCTGACAATCCCTAGCATAATGTCGTACAAATCCAAAATTGTAACAAGTAATCGGTCCACGGCCATGGCCAAAGCCTTCACCACAGCCAAAGCCTCCTCCATGGCCTCGTCCTCTGAATCCTCCACCACGGCCAACATGAGCCGATTCACACTGTGGTCCTGCTGCTGGACCTAGTGTCTCTTATTGGACTCTATACAAGTCATGTTTTCTTTCTATCATGAGATCGTAGGCTCTGCAATTATGTTCATCATGGCCGACTGACTTACAGAAGTTACAGTATAAGTTCTTAGGGGTCTGTACATACTTCTGAAGTAAAGGGAATTCTTGTGGTCTATGTCCTTGTGTTCTATAGAGTTCACACCATGGCCCTTGGTTCTGTATTAAGGGGTTAGGATCCCCACTTGCTAAATATTCGACAAATACTGGACAGTTATCTTTAGTATGGCCCTGTCCTTTACACTTTGTGCATCATAGTTCTTATGCAATCTCTTTTCCTTTCTTAATCTCATGTAGCTGTAACGTGAGATTGGCTAGCTGGTTCTGCAGGTTTGTCATACCTGTGCTAGTCTCAGCTAAAGGTGAAGCCTCTAGTTTCATTGCCATCTCCAATGCTTCATCCTGTGTACGGAGTTTCTGTTGCATGAGGAGAAGTCTGATATGCAGGAGCAGTGCTATGATGAACCATTCCTTATGCTGCTCGGGTGCAAACTCAAAGCTAACTTGGTCTATGAGAGCTTTGAATTTCTGGTCAAAGTCCCATACTGACTTTGTCGGTGACTGTTTGATGTCTTTAAGCTCTGTGATACACTGTGACTTAGACTTAGGTTTCTTAAATTCTTTGATCATGGTGGTCCTGACCTGTACGAGCGTTCTGGGTTGCGCTGCGGTATACTTCATATACCATGTTAAGGCTCGTTCTCTAAGTGTAGTGGCCAACTGAACTAGTTTAGTGTTGTCGTCCTGTATCTGTTTAATGGTCCATATAGCTTCACACAGGAACAAATGCTATTCTGAATCTTCTGCCCCTGTACCCTTGAAGGTAGGTAGTTTCATGTCATCCTCCATTCTGTTTCTACGTGGTGGATTCTGATTTGCTGTGTTACTACCACTCAGTGGTGTAGATGTAGGTGGTGCAAAGGTAGTATTTGCTGTATGTGAACTACTAGATGGAGTTCCTATGGGATTTTTTTGAGTCCCGATTGTTTTCTGTGGGTATAAGGGTGGTAAGGGATACCCCCTACTATTCTTTCTATATTACTTTGACTCTATTCTCTAGTATGGTCTGAACTGTCTTCAAAGAGAGAAGAACTGAAATCTACTTTATATTTCTTACCACTACGTGTACGTCCAAGTTCTTCAAAATCACTCTCAAACTCTTGTGACATTACACTTACTGAACTTATTCATCTGAGAATATATCGAGTACTCCTTTTTCATGTAATAACATCTTAATGGACAATTTTAAAGAGTTCAAGTACTTACCGCGATATCCTTTGAAGAAGTACCTCTCGGCTTAACTAAAACTTTTTCTTTGATCAACTGCAAACTCTGTGATGAAGCCTTCCAGCAAACTCGTAAGCTAGAAGTCGATTGCCCATGAAATGGGATTATCTATGCTCTTCACGGTCTAAATCAGCTCCAGTGTCCAGACAATGTTCCTCTTCTTCTTGAATATATTCTTATCAGTAAACTTTGATAACCAGTCGTACAACTCATTTGCATAGGTCACAAAAAATATCTCATGCAGGTCTGTGAAGATATGTTTTTGCAACCACTCCTCTGTACTAAGCCTAGGACTCTTGTTTTCTGTCGCAGCAAACTCTTTACAAAGCCTAGGACTCTTGGTTGAGTTCTTCTTTAGTAGGATGCCAACAAAACATTAGCTCTTCAAAGTGTTCAAAGCCGGCAATGGAACCATTTTTTGGGTGTCTTGGCAGACCCAGGTTTACTTTACTGTACCAACAAAACCCCTAGCTCACGGGCCCTTTCGGCAACAGACCACAGAATGGCCTGAAGTCTCACCCAAAGTGATCTTAGATGGGGTGGTTGAAGAATCAGGGGTCCTCAACCAGGTTCTGTAGAATCCTGGTGTCTTGCGACTCTTCTTAGCCAGCGGGATCCCTCTGTGAGGCGTTGTCTCTCTTACTCCCTGGCTCTGATAGGGAGATGACTCCTATCGCATCGCAGCCTCTAGGACAATGTGCAACTTTCTCCTCCACTCAACCATTTACCTGTGATATCTCACACCACAGCTCCTCTGACAGTGCAATATCGCCTTTCTATACTGCAATATCTTCTTCAGTCGAGCTCAATATGACTCTCAAGGTTCGAGGCTTTCTCTCTAGGTAAAATAGATCAGTTACCTTCAACAGGGTGTTAAACAACTTCACTCAAGCTTCTATAGCTTAACACACTTAACATCAACTATACTCAACTTGCTGAACTAAATATACTAGAGTCACTTAACACTTTAACTGTTATTGTGTGAATCAAGCGCTGGTAAACTCATACACAGGATACTTGATACATTCAACTCGCATTTAACCTTCTATGTTACTGTAAACTGAAGGATAACATACATACACTCATTGACTGATAGCAAAGTTCATGTAATGAATAACAGATAGCAACTAAGTAAATCACAATCACATGAAACAATCACACAACACACGGATTTTACGTGTTTCTTTTCCAGGGGGGAAAGCTACGTCCACAGGAGCTGGTTTATATATTATATCTTGAGAGAGTAAACACAGTTCCGCTGCAACCTACTATGTAGCTCGAGATCTTCTGGGAAACTCCACACACAAAGCCGGGAGCCCTTCTCTCTTAGATCTCGTCTCTTCTTATATTGTCTTCTCTTACAATATACTCTTCCTCTCTCTCTCTCTCAATCCCTGCGGATTGTTACATTCATGCTCAAGGAGCCAGCTACTGGTTATAGTAAGATAACTACAGAATGAATAACAGAACCAGAGCTCAACACTTTCTCAATATCTTACAATAAAACTGACTATGAGCTAACTAGCTATCTGATAGTCTACTAGCTATTAGATCATCCAACTAGCTAACCTTTCATAATACAAAATACATGCTTATATAGGTGGCCCAAAGGTCTCACCCTGATACAACACTGTGGTCCTGTCCCAACAGTAACCCAAAACCCTAATCGTGACCGTCGGCCTGTCTATACTTTGAACTGCCGCTTTTCATCACACCACAACTTTTTGTAGTCTTCCATGCTTCCCGGCGCTGATCGTGGGTACAGGCGGCACTTCCTCGGTCGCTCCCCTTCTGTCCTTTGTCTTCAATACCTCGACCTGTTGCTCCTTTTCCATTTATGAGGGTAGCTGAGGCCTCCTATCTTCGCCGCTGCCTTAAGTGCAGTGAGTGAGCTCTCTCTTCTTGGTCGTTCCATGTACTGTTTCCTTTGACTTTCCTGTTCCAAAATAGCAGTTTTCCTGTAGCTACGGGGACCTACTCCAACAATAAAATGCCATTAGTCATAGACGAGGTTGTAGGCATGAAGTTTGTCTCAGGGATTGTTGACCACCCCTGGCGAAAGGATGATGTCACTCACACTACAGTCATCCATCCTAGTGGTTAGATGGTGTGAAGCTCGATAGCTCCTCCTTTCCATGAATGAATGTGAAAGATGGAGATATTTCTTTCAAATATAAGGGGTATGGTTCCACTGAGTTAAAGAAATGACTTTTTTTTTCCAAATCTACCAATTTACATTTGAAATTCATGAGTTCACAGTAGGGATTTATAAATATAATTAAGCATTGTGTTGCAGATCAATGGTAGCTCTATGACATGGAGGGAGTACGTCTGACTGGGTTTTATCTAGAAGTGAGTTATTTTTTCTAACCTCTAAATTTTGTATCTTTCTTAATTACTGAACTATTTTATTTGCACGGATCATTCCCATTTTTTCGGAACTACACTTCTTTTGATTTTCCTTTTGGTTTGAATAAGTTGATATATTTATATTTGCACATATCACTTTGAAATAGTGTTTTCTACTATTGAAGAAAAATGAACCTTGATTATTCTCTAGTCACTATTATTTATGTGTCTTTCTTATAACAGTCGTCAAAGTAAACAACAAGAAGAAGATGCCATAGACAATGACCTATTCTGTGATTTCTTTTTAAAATCAAAATAGCTTTCTTTTTACAGACACATAATGACTTATTGTAAGATTTTGTGCATGAATGTTTCCAAGGTGTTTGTCATTGTATGCAAGCTTATGGATTTGCAGTTTTCTATACCTAAGTTTAAAAATAAAAGATAAAAATAAAAATATTTTTTTTTACTAAAAGAATTTTTTATTTTATTTTATTATTCAATTTGACGACCTTATTTTTCTCAATTGTATCCCCAAACATTTTGATGTATAATTTTTATAATTAATGACAAGTTTTTTATTTTCTATATATACTCTAGTGCCCTCTTCTTTTTTATTGTGCCATAGCTCCGAATGATCTTTATGATGGGTGGAGGATCCACCCGAAACATGTCGATCATTTCTAAATTTTTACACCAGGGATTATTTTAAAGAACCATACTTATTTAAAAGTGCATAAATGTTGGCGAATATTACCAATTCTTAAAATGTAAACTATAAAATGATTGGCGATATTTTTTCAAAAAATATTTTAATTTCCAAGGATTTATATCATTTATATAATAATTTGGTGATTTTTAGGGTGAAAAAATTTTACCCCATCAAAATTGGGTGAAACGGGGCTTCAAAAAATACAGAATGGCAAATCTTTTTGGGAGAAAAACATGGAAAAATAGCCCGCTGGGCTAAAATTCACCTCTAAAATTATCCTTGTTTTACATTGTGCAAATCCATGAGCTTGCACACAATTATTGTAATTTTTTTTCAAAATAAAAATATGTTTATTTTTAATAAAAAAATATTGAAAGTTGTATAAGCTCTTTAAAATAACTATGTTCTATTTTAAAGATGCAATGTTAAGTTTAAGTTAGAATTAATATTTTAATACAAGAGCCACGAGGTGGCAATGTCCCCGCAACAACTATTGCTCTAAGACATTAGCTATAGAAAATTCTTTTGCTACAAAATTTCTTAGCCATGAAACCCATATTCTTGTAATATTTTCATAAATAATTATTGTGTATAATGTGTATCTAATTAAATCAAAGATAACTTTCATACAAATGTATTCCTTCCTAAATGTTGTGCTCATTCTGTAATTATTTTATTCAATATCAATTGAAATTGTTAAAATTATAAATATATATTGATAATTTGTTATTCAAAATAGATTGAAATTGTAACTATATAATGATAAAAATGTATAATTTAGATGTAAAGATACATTACATTATAACGTGTTTACTAGATAAATCCCCACAAAGACTACTTGAACACTCTACATTTTGGTTTTAGATTATTTTTTAAGTAATTTTTTTATTTGAAAATAGTTGTAATGGTTAAACATGTAAATATATATTTATAAAATTATTTAATTTAGATATACAAATGCATTGAATCTATTTTTTAAATAAAAATATAATAATGACTATTTAACTGAAAAAACATTATCCCTTTCATTTCAATAAAATTGAACAAAACTATTTATAAAATGTTTAACCAACTCCCTCCTCTCGACTCTCAAAGCCAAATTAAACAAAACTATTTATAAAATGTTTAACCAACTTCCTCCTCCTAGCTCCCAAAGCCAAATTAATTACTACTGACACATCGTTTCCCAACTCTCAAAGCCAAATTAATTACTACTCACACATCGTTTTAGCCCATCATTTTGGACATGCGCAGGTAGGCAGCAACAAACTAATTTGCTTTGCAAAGTTTTTGTGTAAGTGTCTTTGGTTTTATGAATACCCTTTTTTTAATAAATAACATGATACTTTAATTAACAGTATTGATTCATATCAAAGTCCTAACGTAATTTTAAAGAAGTATATTTGGTTGAATGAATTTCACTTTTTCTTAACAAAACAATATTTTTGAATAAAAACCATGATATTTTAACTACGACTATAAATTCATGTTGAACATCAGATATATTATTCCTCTGGAGTATCGAAGCCTCAAGCTAGTTTCAATAAAGTGAAGATAGGTGCATCCATGAATTTAAAACTATTTCAGGCATAACAGATATTGGGTTAACATATTTATTCCCATTAAAAACATTGCAATGAAATATCAAAGAAAGTAGACAAAAGACTAGTTCAGGTGCAATTGACATTCTTCCATGACAAAATTGATCCGACAATTATTGGAATCAACTTTTGGTCATGGATTTTAGGTCTATAACTTTATTTTTTAACATAGCTTCTAGATACAGCTATAACGAAGCTCAAGAAGAACTCTTCATAGGTTTAAAACATCAACTTTTGGTCATGGATTTTAGGTCTATAACTTTATTTTTTAACATAGCTTTTAGATACAGCTATAAAGGAGCTCAAGAAGAACTCTTCATAGGTTTAAAATAACTCAAGCAAAACTCAATAAGGAGAGTATCAATAAAATAAAAAGAATTATTTACATAATATATTATCCCTAATTAATAGACACATAAGCAATGCATTATTCATATTACATAACAAGAAAAAAATCATCACACGAGTATCAATGAAGGCAATCAATCTTTGAAATCAACTCTCAATGTGTCGTGTGTGGGACTAGGGAAGGGTGATGTTAATGAATAACCATTAAATACTTGAAAACAAGCTTTAAAAAAAAGTTTGCAATGACCTAATTACCATGCCTATCTAGAGGAAGACAATAGGCGTTCTAAAGCTCGTAAAAAAATGGGGTCACAAAACCTCAACTTTTCACAAAAGCCCACTTCTAAAAAACAAAGATGAAAAATTGTTTTAGAGATGATATGTAACCTGAACGCTATGACAAGAAGCCCTTCATGGTTGATCCGAAGTTCATACCTTCATCATATAAACTCTGATTGAGTCAATAAAATCTATACTACCAAAGCTGTGGATCCCTATAATTTTTCCTTCCTCCTCGTTTGTCTCCAAGTAAGTTCCTTGCTCTAGTCCACATGGGCCTAGTTTCCTTTGATTTGTATGAAAATTTTATTATAATCCAACTTTGAAACCAGAAGTGATGAATACCATAAAATCCATTGATTTCCGTGACGTATTCCTCTAGAAGTTCAAATCATGATGTAAGAAGACCGAGTTAAGAAAAATAGACAAATTCCATATATACTAAATTATATTATAGTAACAGTTAATAAATAAATGAATGACATAAACCCAAAAACCCTATCAGAATTCCATGACATAACTATATTGAGGATAAGTATCCCATATTTGAAGTTTTATTGGCTTGTTGCAAATGGTGATCATGCGAGCTCTGTACTGGACACCAATCGTCAAGTCATGGACTTGCTGAAAGCATTTATCCATGAATTGTAATAGCATGAATGATTTACCTATGCCTAGCATTAATCAAAACATTAACTTTGAAACCAGAAGTGATGAATACCATAAAATCCATCGATTTTCCTGAGGTATTCCTATAGGAAGTTCAAATCATCTTGCAAGAAGACCACCCAGTCAGGAAAAATAGTCAAATTAAATATATAATAAATTATATTATAATAACGGTTAATAAATAAATGAATGATATAATCCCAAAAACCCTATCAGAATGCCATGACATAACTATATTGAGGATATAGGTTCGAACTTTCGGTATCCCATATTTGAAGTTTTAGTAGTTTGTTGTGAATGGTGATCATGCGAGCTCCAAACTCGACACCAATCGTCAAGTCACGGACTGGATGAAAGCGTTTATCCATGAATTGCAATAGCAGACATGATTTACCTGGTCTTGGCATTAATCAAAACCTTAAAATCATCATGAATAAATTGGTAAAATCGGAGAGGTATTCAAGATTGAAAAGAATGAACTCAGACAGTTTTATCGAATTACCAGTGTCTCCGATTATGATATACTTGTAAAGATAAGCATAAGACATTTTCAAACTCCACAGATTCGAACTCGGGTACTCTGTCTTCAACCTTTTGAATCTAATCAGTTGCACTCTGTTATACAAATGAAAGAGTTTACATACATCTATGATGTGATATATGTAACTTGAATCAATATGTGATGGATACCTTGCATCGTTGTTAGGGTTTTTCCTTCTCTCAGTGGTAAACCCATAAAAATTGACTAGTGTCAATTAAACTAGTTGATAGGAGCTTGTCAATAGGAGTTCCATCAAAACAAATTCATTAAGATGAAAGTTGTGACTTGTGCATTACCGTGTAAACTATAACTCAGCACTTTGTGCTAGGGATCTGATTATTATTATGTTTAAGAACAATAGAGTAGTACAACACCTCCAAGATGTGGCCTCTCTCGATTGTATGGAACTTCGATTCCTCGGGCAGCTTGAAGCTGAAAGGCGATAATTCCTTGCACAGAAACCTTAGCAGGGTGCATAGTCTCTCCTCTTCCTTGGCTTCAAAGCTCAACTGTAACTCCAAAAGATTTTGCAATAGAAAGAGCGGCAATTGATTTTCAAGCAGTCAGATCTAGAATTCGGCCCATCTGCTTGACATCCGCGTTCGAGTTCTCGTCACCATCTTTGACATAAAACTGCAAACATTTAAGAAGGAATGCGACGTCTAGAGCCATGATCCAGGCCATAGTTTATTCCTTATAGTTGAGTAACTTGTGGTAACTGTTCCGAATTCGCTAGTCATGCTTCTTAAACTCCTCCACAACTACAGAATCGAACTTGCGGCCGTTGATTATTTTCTAAAATCTACGAGCGGCTTCCAATTTGTAGCGCTCCATCTCGAAGAGCTCAGACCTCCAACGGTGATAGGGGCCGATCGAAATCGATTAGAAGTTGACTTATACGAATTTATAACAATAAAAATCTATAAGAATGAAGGATTCCTTGTCATAGTATTTTCTTCCTTTATAAGTTAGTTCAAAAGGGAACATCGGTCAACCAAGATTCCAAAGTCAGTAATCTAATATCTTAGATCCGAAACCATTTTTAATGGTTTAGTTTCTTTATCATAATTTTTCTTCACTTGTAAGTTAGTTAATTAAAAAGAACATATATCAACCACAATTCCAAAGTGAGTAAAGAAATATCTTACATAGAATATTTGTTCCCCTTGAGTGATATTGATTAATAACAATTAAATTAAAATATTGATCTTATGAAAAGAGAATATTTAAAAATGATTGAAGACGTGTCCGAGTGATGATTATAATAGCCTTCTCAAAACGTGTGGCAAATGTGTTCGGTTGGAAATTGGAATGATGAAAATACCCCTTCTATGCATTGATTTCTGGACTGGATGATTCATTTCTCAACAACCAATTATGACCCGGCACTCCCTACCCTAACCCATACACTATATACACCCTTTCACCCATCTCATGTCAACCGGCTTTGCTTGACCAACAACCTGCTCCATAATAACTCCAAGTGGCTATCAAAAACTAATGCTTAAAGGTAAATTGGGATTCGAAAAGGAAACTAAGGGTAAAGGCACAATTAGGATTCGAAAAGGCAAAGTAGTATTTCCATCCATTGGAAATCATCAAAACATCACCTGTAGACGGGACGATTGAATGTAAGGCTATCAGATACTAAATGATAAAAAAGGGAAATATGTGTCTGGTTTAATACTTCACCCATCATCAAAGACGATCTCCAAATGTAAATAAAAATATAAAATAAAATCTGTATCTGGCTTTATTACTGTCTGAACCCGTTAAAGTTCTCAACGATGTCGTGTGGAACTATGAATCTTGTGCAAATAAGCTTGGACTTACAGAGCGATTTTAAGGTCTGCATATTTGTTCTGTTCGATGCTATAGCCTGGCACGCAGGTCGAAACGAAAGAAGCCATTATTGCTTTCTAAGGACTCCTTTTTTAATTTATTTATCATGGCTAGAAAATTATAAAATTATT
Organism: Pseudotsuga menziesii; assembly: GCA_001517045.1. Classification (NCBI taxonomy): domain Eukaryota; kingdom Viridiplantae; phylum Streptophyta; class Pinopsida; order Pinales; family Pinaceae; genus Pseudotsuga; species Pseudotsuga menziesii. Next base: position 69,796 of record LPNX010574346.1, read on the forward strand.
TAGTTTGTGGCAGCTCATTGTTGCGGGATCGTTGGATTGGCTAGATTTGCAAGGTATCAAGCGGCGCATGAAGAAAATCCATAAAGCATTTGATGAATTCGCTGAGAAAATAATAGACGACCACGTTGCTCATCGCCTGGCCGGGGGATCGAATTGCCAGAAAGATGAAGAGCCTCATGTTAAAGATTTCGTGGATGTGCTGCTCTAGAAAGCTGAGACCGACACCAAAATCACAAGGGAAACTATCAAAGCTCTTGTTCTTGTAACTCTCTGGGGCCTCGGCAATTTTATTCTGGTAATTTTCAATAGGAAGATCTATTTTAATTAGATATTTATCATGTTTTGAAGCTCCTGGTCAAATCTCTGTTGGACTTAATCCTTCTTAACCTATCAAATATCTAAAAAATATATTCGTGAAAAGCACATCTAAACGTAATCAATCATTATTTTCCACTAATTGAATTTGTTGTTTTTATGCAGGACATGTTCGTGGCTGGTATGGAGTCGACATCTACTACGTTAGAATGGGCAATGAGTGAGCTGCTCAGACATCCCAATGCATTGAAGAGATTGCAGGAAGAAATCGAATCCGTCCTTGGCCAGCATGGTATAGTAAAGGAGTCTGATCTGGCAACTATGGTATACATTCAATGTGTGGTGAAAAAGACACTACGGTTATACCCATCGTTGCCGCTAGCGCTTCCCCATGCTTCTACAGAGGCTGTTACAGTGGGCGGGTACTATATACCTAAGAATACAACGGTAATGATGAATGTGTGAGCTATAGGAAGGGATCCCAATGTGTGGGGGGCTGATGCTTCCGAATTCAAGCCAGAGAGATTCATTGAGAACGGACACATCAATTTAGCAGATCAGTCAGACTTCAGCATGATTCCGTTCAGGGCAGGAAGGAGAGGATGCCTTGGGGCAGCTATGGCCATTCCTACGATTCAATTTGCATTGGCTCAGCTGGTGCACATTTTTTATTGGAGAGTTGAAGGTGATCCGTCCCAACTAGATATGAAGGAAACGTTTGGAGCTACAATTGCAAGGCAATTTCCGCTTTGTGCTTATCCGAGGTTGAAGGTCAGCTTTTTACTTCAAAGCGGAGATATTTCAAGCAAAACTTTAGAAAACACACAAACCAAACTCTGAACTAATCCATCTGACTGAGTTAATGACTGAGTTAATGCTGCTGACGTTAGCCCGCCGCCGGGTCTTGGGGCACAAAGTCCCAGGCCTACGTCACCTATATCAACCAATAAAAAGCAAGATAAATCAATATTTAAATAATTCCCCCAAAAAAATTAATACAAACTATAGCAAAAATTATATAATTTTGTTGAAGTTGCTACAAATTCGTCGAAATAATCGGCCTGACCGATTCATATATATCCCCTCAGGCAGGGACATAATAATGTTTATGAGTTCAAGAAAGTGAAAAAATTAATATATTTTTTATTAGTTTAACAAATTGAATAAATTAATAAGTTTAGATTTAATATTTTAATAGGTATAATTATTCTTTAGCAATTTAACAAATTGAATACATTGTTATAGTCAATAGATAAGATTTTGTTTTAAAAAACTAACTATAATAAATATAAATTATTATGAATGTTGTACCAATAAAATTAAATCCAAAATTTGTTTAATAAAATTTACATTTATGTTTATAACCTATATTTATTTCTTGGAGAAGTTCAACCTATGATAATGGGAAACAAACAAATTATTAATAAAAATGTTAATGCTATATAATTTGTCTTTTACTTAATTTAAATTTACTTAATTTAAATGTTAATGAAATGTAATTTGTCTTTTACTTAATTTAAATTTTAATGAAACATAATTTGTCTTTTAAGGAATACAAATAGCCGAATTGGTTAGGCGGGCTTGTGAAGACTTTGGGCGGTCATTGGAGGTCATGGGGTTGAATCCTGTGGACTCCCCATTTTTCCAAGTTTAAGAATAATGAGGGGTAAACAAAGTATATAAATTGTAATATTGGAGTTAAACAAGGTTTACCCCTCTCCCTGACCCCTTTTTGGCATTTACATTGATAAGCTAGAAAAGTGTTTAGAAGAATTAGGTTGCACCGGTACAATCTTAGTTGGAATAGTTATCATCCTCCAACTTTATGCTCATGATATTGTTCTTATGGAAAGGAATCCTTCTGATCTTGATAAGAAATTAACAATTCTTTAAGATTTTTTCTCTAACATGGGTATTACTGTTAACACCAATAAGACAAAAATCATGATTATAAAATCTAAGAGGAAGTGACTTCATACAAGTATCTTGGAATTTATATTCATCACATCCTCAACTGGAACTATATCATTGAGAAAATGATTAATGGAGGGTTGAAAGGTTATTTTGGTCTTGAAAATAATTGTAAATCAACCAATCTGGTCATGTGGGATAAAAAGAAGTTCCTCTTTGAAACTCTTGTCATCCTTGTTATCTTGTATCGTTGTGAAGTATGGGGGTGCAACATTTCTAGATAATCTTGGAGGAAGATTGATAAAATCTAGAAGTTGTTTATAACTTATAACCTCAAAATTAAAAGCAATGCGCCTTATCCTATTCTCCTCATAGAAGTGGGTCTTTCCCCATCGAGAGCATGTCTATGACTAGGTACCTGATGTAGAAGCATAATTTAAATAACATGGAAAACAAGAGACTTCTTAAAATTTCTTTAAACTCAAGTCAAAACCAACTATGCCTCAAGCAAGATTGTTGTAAATATACCATTGCTTGGTTAAACCATTAGAGAATTAATGAAAACAACATTTTACAGAACATTGATAATGCTAAAAATATTATTACTTCTAAGTTTAAAGAGAAATTTTGGTGTAAGGAAAATTTAGCGGTTAAGAGAAAAGTAAGATACTATAAATAGGTCAATAATCCTAACTTTGAATGCCATAAGTATCTCTCGCTAGTAACTAGCTCACAGAAGAAAATTAATATAGCCAAAATTAGAACAAACTCTCATGAACTCCATGGCGAAACAAGGTGTTGGTCTATTCCTAAAACTCCATGGGAGGAAAGGGTTTGCCATCTTTGTGAGTTCATGAGTGTTGAGGATGAAAATCACTTTCTCTTAGAGTGCCTTGCTTACACCCATATTAGATCTGAGTTTCATAATATTTTCTATAATACAAACCTTTATAACCTCCTAACTTTCCAAAACTATAGTGAGCTTGGAAAGCTTATTGGCAAGCTTTTTAAGCACAAGAACAAGATTTTAAAGTAAACCAAGTATTGTCGTTCGTAAGGTCCGATAGACCAAAGTTGGTTTTAGTGGACGTTAATCATCATCATCAACATTAGATGGAGTTTAACTTTGCAATTTAAATGTTTTTAAATAAATAAAATAGTATTTTTATAAAACATCAATAAAAGCTAGCTAAAATCCTATATAGTCAAGAAGATAGTGTGTTTTATCTGCGTGCATGCTGAATCAAACACAATATTATCTCACAACGCTTTGATAGTTTGCATAAAATGGAGCAAAACAGTCTAAGTGTAGTTACAATATTTCACTATAGCTATTCCGACAAAAGATTGAGAAATTGATGACTAAGTAATGAAATCAATTCGATAGCTAGGCAATTTTGTAGTAAAAGAATTTTCTTTTATATTACAATTTTATGGTAAAAAGTATCATTATTTTATACCTTCTTTCTAATAGCAACAACTAGTAGCAACTTCGAAGACATTACTACCTCATGGCTCTTCTTATTAAAAAAACAAATTTAATTAAATGAAATTTGATTATTTTTTAAATTCATTTTTTATTATATTGTTAAAGAATAAAAATAAATATTATTTTAAATTAAAATACTTTTCTAAAATTTTTAGTAAAATCAAAATAATTTTATTAATTTTAATAGCAAACATCTACTTTTCTTTTTATTTAAAATATAAATTAAAATGTTATATATTATTTTATTATTATTATTTATTTTTATAAATATATATTCCTATCATACTTTATTTTATCCTCTCAACCTAAGTAATGTTAAAATATTTATCTTCAGATTCCTTAGGTTGTGTTTTCACTAGGTGATTTCTAATTTGGGTCTTCATTCTTTGTTTATAACTGTACTTAACTTCGGATTTGTGTTTTCATTCATTGTTTTTCTGACGGTAATATCAATGTTTATGGAATTGTTCTACTTTTTAGACTTATATACGAATCCGATTATACAAAATATTACAAAGACTATTTTGAAAATGCTTTATAACCATGAGGTATTTATACATCTATTTTTATATATAAATAAAAAGAGGAACAAACACCTTAAGAATCTAAAAACATATAGTTGGAAGAAGCCAACAACATTTAAGTTGACTAGCAAGACATAAGAAAGAATCATGGACTTTTTTCTATAATCCTTTTGTAAGAGTATTTTCATGGTATATATATCTTTCCTTCTTTAGGACAAATAAGGGATTGATGGTGAGGGAGATATTGTGGGATCCTACTACTAAATGTAATAGTAATATTATTTGAACACTTGGTTGAGATGGTCGACCAAGGTAGTTAAGCCAGTTATAGCTATGAACAAATAATTCCATCCATTTGGTAATGAGCACAATATCAAGTGAGCCCTAACATCATCATCAATGTTTACTGTTACAAAACTTGATTGATTGGTGACCATGTTAAATTAATTTAAATGATCAACAACAAGCCATTCATACTCCTGCAGTGAGGAGAAATTCTCACTATAGCTTTGGCAACTCCACTAGGTCGATCCCACAGGATCCCTAGGCCAAAAATTTCAAGTTTTCAAGTTTTTTCAGTTTTACTCTAGTTTCCAGAAATCTTATGTTAGATCTGTTTAACTCTGCTTTATTTCATGTTTTAGGCAGTGCCGAAGCCTCTACTAGGTGATCCAGTCAGACTGCCCCAATACTAGTTACTGTTGGCCAAATTTGACCCTGCATCACCAAAAAACCCCTTTCTGGAGCAGGCGCTCTTAACAAGGGAAAAGGTGAGACTGGGGCACTCTTAATTGGAAAATAGGTGTGCCCAAGGCACACTTAATCCCAAGACAGGCATGACTTCATCCCAAAATCTCAGGTTGTGACTATTTTCACATTCTGTGCGACCCCCTCGCTCATTTCTGGAAAAATCTCATGGCCCCCTCGCTAGATTTGGTCAGAAATGTGCAATTTGTCACACAGAAGTTGTATTTAAGTTTAATTAACAATAATTTTCAGTTTTAGAGGATTGTTAGTGCAGCCCATCCACCTCTGTCCACCATTGCAGGTCTCTTTCAATTCCAGTTTTTATTTTCTGCAAATTAATCCATGAACAATGTGTATATGCTAAATCAATCATTAAGGCTTAATAAAATGAACTAGTCTAACTAAAAGTAACTTAAAATTAACCATCTTGCTGCCCCCTTCCTTCTCTACCCAATCATCACCCTTCGGGGTATTCTGGGATACGATGAAGAGTAAGCTTGCATAGATCTAGGCACTCCATGGTATTTTTCTCAAACCATTAAAACCAGGTGACCAGGAAGGTAGAGGGGGTAGAGAAGGAGGGCTTCTCACGGTGCTAAGCATCCTCCCTGTTGACCAACCTAGCACTTGGGAGGTGACCTGAGGATCTACGGATGGGCTTAGTCCCATTGTGTTGAGAGCCCAACACCTTCTCTTGGTTGAAGAAGAATATCACTGAGAGGTAGACATTTAGTTAGGCCAACAATTCAGGGTTAATCACCATACTTGCTTACAAATTTCCATTTATGTTTGCATACAAAACCATGACATGAACTCTACCATGAATTCATAAACCATATTGCAAACCAAATACCAGAACAAACAAGCAAACCAACACACCATACAAAATAATCAACCCAACTTAGTTCATGACATTGAGTAAGCTTTACCAAATTTACACTAAGTTCAATCAATTATGCAGTCTTTGAGGACATAAGTCCCTGACTGCTACAATTATGGGAAGTACTTGGTCTTTTCCCAGAAACTCATTGTGAGGAGTACCACAAGAACCCCAAAGTAGTTGGTCGCTAAGAGGAATTGCCAAGCAAAACGGGCAATGACCCCTTCCAATTGAGTAGAAGCACCCATGAGGAACAAGCCAAGCATTGTCTTCTGGCATTCTTGGTGGCCGAGAGACCACCTTCATCCCATAGGAAGCCATTGAAACTGGTGTCCAAATCTCATACCCACTAGTTTCATACACAAAAGTGAACACAATTGATCCTCCACGATCTTCCTCATGCCTAAGAGGTGAACCACCACCATTTGGAACACTTGATCAGCACCGTCGAAGCTGCTCTCAGTGATCTCTCACACTGTTAGAGGGCCACACAGCCTTTGGTTCTGATTCAAACCCATATCAATCTGAACAAGACCTCCACACTGCACCATCTAGCCCCATAGCTAATACAAATCCGGATCCATTTTTCGGCCTAACCTTAGCAAGTGGACCTGTGTCCACATCACAACTAGTCACCCACAACTTGGAAAGTGGTCCAAGCATAGTCATGCAGACTGTCAATAGCCAATTTCCACCACTCATAGTGACCAGCTAAGCTGGCCCAATGGTAACACATGGGGGCAGTGGCCCCTCCACACACACTGCCCCTCCGGCCACACAAGGGGGTAGTGCACCGTCCACCTACATTTCCCCTACTATAATACATGGGGGAAATGCCCCTGCTACCCATACCATCCCACCCACAACACTTGGGGGCATTGGCCCATCCACCATGGTGCCACCACAAGAACCCCCATCCATGCAGATGCATTATGCATCTGCAAACCCCACTCCCATTGTAGCCCCATCCCACATCAACTTGGGGTCAAATCTGCCCTTCATGGCTCATCTGAACTTGCCTGACTTGGATAGATTAACGAATGACCCCATCCAACACCAACCTTTCTAGCCACCCATGCCAACTAAGCTGTCGTTAGACATCCCAAATTTTGAAGGAAAATCCAGGGAATGTCCCCAAAATCACATAATGACATTCCATCTATGGTGCTCATCCAACAACATTGTATATGACTCCATCAGGTTGAGGCTATTCCAACGCACCCTTATAGGTGGTGCAGCCAAATGGTACATTGAGCTGCCACAAGCCAAGTATCCCAAATTCAACTCCCTAGCCTTCATGTTCCTATAGTATTTCCAACTCCCTGTCAGATATGACGAGGGGGTGGAGATCCTATTATCCTTTCACCAAAGAACTGCCACTCACATAACTGACCATATCCATGAGTGGTGACAACACTGTAGCTTATGCAAAATCCAACTAGATGATAGGATCTTCTTGGATTGGTTCCTTAAGACTTTGCTCCCACCCATCGCAAAGGATATCGCATCTAAATGTCCCCAATTAGAAGAAGAGGCCATACTGAAGGCCCAACAATTTGATCTCATTTATGCCCAGTCTGGATACTTGTACACTGTCATTCTAGACGCTCCTCGTGCAAGTACCTCTTACCACGATGCACCGAGGGAATCCCATGTAGCGAACGGCATCATAGGGTCAGTCTCCCAACAACCACAGCCTCGACCGACACCACCCACTGCTGCACTATAACCAAGCAACACTACTAATGTTTCTTACCAAAACCAAGCTCTGGACTATGCTAGAATGATGTCTCAGTCTGGAGAAACAACCTCTTATGCACAACCTACACCACTGTAGTAGGCTCAGACCATGGCTTGGCCAACACAACAGTATGTGGAGCAAATGCCCACATTTGTGGCACCACCACCCCCACAAATATACTTTGCACCACCAGTGCAACAAGTTCAAGTCCCTGCCCCCGCTCCACCTGCTCCATTGGGACAAGTGTTCACACAACAAAATCATCCCTACCAGCCTACCCCCAACAACCAACAATGGCAAGCTAGAAACAACCGGCCCTGCAACCAAGGAAATAACGAACTAGAGGGAGGTGGTTAGCAAACGAACCCTCCCAATAATGCCACGCCTGACCGACCAGCCCAAAACCCCCCATGACAAAATCCACCAAGACGCAACGCACCATTGCACACAAACCAACCATGTACACTCTATGATGTCTATGGGCATTACACATTTGAGTGTCCCCTCACGGCTTGCGCTAAGCAGGCCATTCAAAATGAGGTCCAGCAGGCCACCAATGATCGCAATCAAGCCCAACCCAACAAGGCACCACAAGGACCTTCTCCCATGGTGCTTCAAAACACACTACTAGTCCAAGGATTGGTGGCAACTTCTCCTCCTCCCCAGACCAATCCAAACGCTCCAGGGGCAACACTCACGGCCGAAACAGGTGTTCACCACTTGCTAGTCATGACCACTGAAGAGGTCAACTTACAGACTAGATGAAGTTAGTATGGTACCACCATCGAACCTATTGACTCATCAACAACATCCATGTCTAAGACAACCAACCTACCTCTCTAGTTACGCCCATTCCCATGCCCCCCCATACGTAGAATTACCAATAAAACCATAGATAGAGTTGTAGCCAGTTATAGCATTGTTGATGATTTGGCCCAAATTCCAACCGCCATGTTCATTCTTGAGGTACTTAAAACATGCCCAACATAATGAAAATCCTTACTAGCCACTCTAGGGGCAGTAGACCCCTCCGAATCCAAGTTAATCATGTTTGACACAGAGAATAGAGAGCTATGCATGCCCTCCACTATTTCCTTCCAAATCGTGGTGTCCATCCGAAACTTGGTTGTGCACCGATGCATAGTGGATGAGGGGCCATCTAGGTGCGTCATGTCTACCTTGGTTTGGTAGAATCTTGGATCACCAATTCTGCAACCATCCTCCACAACTCTGCGGGCTTATGATGGACACCCCACTAAAGCCCAAGGAATCCTCCCCCATGTCCCCATCATGTTAGCTGGGAACACAGTCCTGATCGACATCGAAGTTGTCAATGCTCAATTGGACTACAACCTCCTCCTTGGGAGGAGTTACATGTACGCCATATGAGTTGTCGCATCAACTTTCTTCCACCTCATGATGTTCCCCCATGAAGGGAATATTGTGATGGTTGACCAACTCACCTACCATGATCCGCAAGGGTTAACAGCACCTGCCAATGTTATCCCTACCATCACCACCATTGAGTTGCAAGGGGTGAACGCATATGCTAACGTCATCCTAATAACCAACACTATGGTTGAAAACACACCAGCCTCCCCACCGTTGAATGTGGGCCCTAGGTTGTTTACCGATCCCACCATGATGGCTTCTTTCCCATTGGTGTCACCACCACTAACACAAAAGCAAACTGTGGACTTGTGTATGGTCTCATCAAGCACCGTTGCACCCAAATAGAAACCCTAGCAGTAGCCCCAACCACAACCACAACATTGCCTACAGCCACAACACCAATAGCAGCTGCAACATCACCCACAGCAACAGCATTACACACAGTTGCAACCACAACCTCACCCTCTCATGCAACCAACTGGGAGTTATGTGGGCTCATCTCCAGTCGATACAATTCCCTTCCTCTTTCCCTCACCTGGTTTCATGAGCAAGCCGGTCATGGCCACCCTAATCCTACCCAACTTTACATTGGGGATCCCGATATGGTATCTAGATCCACCAGCTCAACCGGCAATGCACCAGGTTGTGTTAACTCTGGTGCAACCTATTATGGTTGAGTCTCACCCCCCTCCTGGTCCACATAAGCCAATCGCCGCACCTACACCTGCACTGCCCCAACCCAAAAGGGCTAGGGAAAAGAACACCAAAGCAACCACAAAACCATGACAAGTCCCACCTTGTGCCATCTATGAACAACAAGGCCATCCAACTCATAATTTCCCTAAAATCCCAGTGATCCGTGCGCATCTAGATGCCATGGATACAAACGAAAACATCCCCATGGTTGAACTCCCAACCGTGCCACTAGTCAAGAACAAGGCATTGAGGACAAACCATGCTTGTGCCCTTTGCACCTTGTATGGACATTAATCCCACCATTTCCAAGACCTACCCAAATTTTGAATGGCTCTCGCTGACCTCCGTTGCCATTCCCTTGAGTCTAACATCACCTTGATCGAAGAAGTTGCCCCACCACCACCTTCTTCAGACACCATGTCCATTTACATGATGTCCAGTTCTATAGACCCTTTTGTCTCCACCATCACCAATGGTCCATCAGACCTGTGTCTTCCATTGTTTCCCCAGCCACCGCCGCAACCTCAGTTGCAACCTCAACCTCAGTTACTAGGGAAACAGTGGGGTTCATTCCCAATCAACATGATCCTTTTCCTTTTCCTTTCCATTTTCCTTTTCCTACCATCTAAGATCGTGAGTAAGTCTGTCTTGGAAACCATCAATCTACAGGATTTCACACTAGGAGATCCTCTGTGGTACCTTGAACAACCTACCATACCTATGATGCCCCAGGATGTGTTGAATCATGTCCAGTCAATTGATATGATGTTGCACCTACCTCCAGGTCTATCAAAGACTCCTCCTGTCTCTAGGCCTACCCCTCTTCCTCCAATAGAGACTGGTGGCAAGGCCACAAAAGCCACAACCAATACCACTTTCATGATACCTAGCACCAATTTCCCTTCTATCTCGTCAGCTGTGGAAGATCCACCTGATCTATTCGGGAACCACTTACATGATGATGAAGATATATGTAAGACCACCTTCGGTTTTACCCTGTTCCATCTAAACCATAGTGTGGAATCGGTTCTTCCCATAAAATACCAGATTCCCTCATCCTGCCTTGCCAATGACCTTTGTCTCGGTAAGGGGGCATACACCCTCATTGACTCTGATGGACAACTCTTGGAGAACCCCTGCAATGGGCTTTACATCAATAAATTTTATGCTTAACATCACCAATGAGTCACTTCATTTTCTTTTTTCTTGTTTTTCAATGTTTTTTAGCAAAAATCAAAGGCAGCACCATCAGCTGTTAGTCCAAAGTCACCCGAAACCTGTTCGAGACACCTTTCACATCTCCAGGCTCAAATATTTATGAGATCATCGTCTCATGTTTCATTAATCAATTTTGGGACCATTTCCCACAAGTCACCTTGATTTACGATCCATGACATGACGATGTGAGTTTCTACGGACCGGTACTCATATCACACTTCTCGAGCGCTACTCATGCAAGCTGTTGGGTCGCTGCCCATTAAGGGTTGTACCATAATTTTATTTTTGTATTTATAATTATCTTTTTCACCACACCTTACAAGGACATCTGGACCATCGTCCACAAAACCCTTTGTTTTTCTTCCATGTATTTGACATAGAAGTGTCCTCAGGCCACCACCCGTGAAGGATTGTAATTTTAACTTTTATTTTGTATTTTTAACACATAGATTGTCTTTTCTTTTTACCGCACCTTATGCGGACCTCTGGACCACTGTCCACAAAATGATTTATTTTCTTGCACGTATTCGGATTTAAGTGCACCTGAACTTGCACTCACATCGCATGTAGTCAAGTTTGTCCACCGCAACACACACACATGCTCTCCTAACCTCTGTCCGAGATCCACCTCAGTTTGCGTGCCTTTGCCACACCAACTCGCGATCCCCTGCCGCGATATATCCCACACATGTATTGGTATGTTTGAGAGCCTTCTGCTCCATCCATACTGTGCAGATGACCTTTGGACCTCTATCCACCATCTCGACATGGGGCACTGCTTGTGCCAACACAATCGGTTGACCACATGGGAGTTTCGTTTAAGCTCTTTTCTGACTCCTTAAAACAATGAAAAGATAGCAGAGCACAGCTGCTTCCTTTCCCGCTTGCTAAAGTATAGGAAAGAGCATCTACATCGTCTCGTTTACCTCCTTTTGCGGACCATGTAGACCATCTCATGAAAAGGACCTCCTTGGCACACTCAAGACAAGACCATTCCCCTCTACATACGTTTGTGCTTTCTCGGGAAGAGGGGCCACTCTTTATGAAAAATCTCACCACCGGTTGTCATTAAGCTCTTTTCCAGCCATTTCAACAAGAAAAGATCATCGAGCAAAATTGGTTTTGTTCATGCTCGTAAAAGTATTTGAATGACCATCTAGTTAGTATAGGTTTAACCTTTTCTAGCCTGATTGGACTACCAACGGTAAAGAAGTCTCTCATCCCCTATAGGATGGGAAAGCTCTCCTATGCATACTTTTATCCTTTTTCGGACACAGGAGACTACCAACAAAAAAGATCCCCCACTGGAGTCTTCTTCGTGCTTTCAAAATCTCTAAAATTGAAAGCACCATCGAGCACTTACCTCCTTGGGCTCGCCAAAAATCCATGAGATCGTACCACAATGGTGTCCCTAGACAACACCCCACAGAAAAAAGTTTGGCAGCATCCCCACATTGGGTCGCCTTTGTTCAGAGCACTCTGCAATGTGTCTTCCTTGGATCCCATCAGTATCAAAAGTGTCCACCTCCGCTAAGTATTTCCCATCTGCAGCGACATTCCCGGTATTACAGCTATGATCCCATTCCTATGAGTTAAGTTTCATTTGCTGCCTGGTACGCCCTGCCGTCATACTCTGAACAAAGGAAGTTTGAGTCTCCCACTCCCCCCTTGCCCCTGTTTAGTTTTTTCCCTTCCATCCCCTCCCCCCAATTCAATGAGTCAGTCCGTAGATTGCTTCACACCTTTCGATTATCCCTCGTGCTCCTTGTCAAGGAAACACCATTGCCTTGACTAGGGGCAGGTCTCCCTCTGTCGACGCCAACACACATATTCTATAGGATAGACCTAGAGGTCCCTATACCTTGGTTTCATTTACATCATTGATGAGTTCCTTGGACCACTTGAGAGGAGTCCTTAGTGCCTCTCAGGGTGGTTGTTTCTCACGTGCTCAACTTCAACTCCATCATCGCACCATTGAGATTCGTATAGGGTTTGTTCTACATAGTACTTGGTTGAAGACCCTAGATGTCACCCGACTCTAGAACATTGGCAAGTCCACTCAAGGGACCTCGACAGGTTATGCCCCTTGTGATTTTCAGGTTGCGTTGGAGATAGTGATCTAAAGCCCCAGTAGTGCTTCGATATACCTTTATGATTGATGCAGCATACTTGTACCACAGAGACTCTGACTCTCAATCAGCAAGTCCACATAGCTATGTACTAGATCCAGCAGATCGTCAATCATGAAGATGTAGCATTCCATGAGAATGCCATGGGTCCAATGTACCATATCAGTATTGTATTCAACCTCACATGAGAGGCAACCATCATTGTAACATTAGCTGTATATGATCGGCTCTTGTATTTTAGAGCATAGATCAAATGATTCTTTTGACATTGTCACAAGCATGGGAATGCCTGCCTTGTCCATATACATGCCACACATTTATTATATCTCACCCATTGATGGGAACCAAATTAATACAAAAACCAAAAGCCACCATGCCCCAACCCCAGAAGCACCACCTCTCTACAACAAATCCTATGATGTCCATCGGCCATACGTTGAGCTCCTGCCCTCACACATTAGGGGGCAATCTGTTAACCCAAAAACCCCCCACATAGCTCTCTATGGCCTACACCACCCAAGGACACCATCTCACAACACTCATTTCACTCCATAAGACCTTCCATTTGACCCCCACACCTCCAA
>LPNX010574346.1:102768-113530 GCA_001517045.1 Pseudotsuga menziesii
AATTTTCGACTTACCTCCCTGTGTTTTTACTCAAATTCCAAGCAGGAGAGCTCGTTTGATGCGGAATTTAATTCCACACCCAACAAGTACCCACACTGCATACTTTTGATAGACCTCGCTACCCGAAAAACAATAAATACCTGAAATAAATGTGATGATGATGTCATCATCACGTTTTTTCAGGTATTTACTGTTTTTGGGGTAGCGGGGTCTATCAAAAGCACGTAGTGTGGGTACTCTTTGGATGTGGAATTAAATTCCACATCTAATGAGCTCTCTTGCTTGGAATTTGAGTAAAAACACAAGGAGATATGTCGAAAATATGAACAAAAAAAGTAGTTTTCTTTTATGACAAATATGTCAATTCAACCATTATGGTTGACTCATTTAATTCAAATTCTATTGGTTCTTGAATTCCAACTCACAAAATTTATTTTTGGCACATTTTCTTATAAGGCCCATTTTAGACCCCAAATTTCCTCTAATGGCACTAGTTGCAAAGATGGACTCCATAAGGCTAGTTTTGGCCATCACAACTTCCAAGCAGTGGGAGGTACATCCCATCGATGTAAAGAGCGCCTTCCTACATGGAAATATGAAATAATAAATATATATGCATAAGACATAAGGTTTTGTGACTAATCCATCTCTTGTGTGCAGGTTGAAGAAATAAATGTATGGGATAAAACAAGCTCCCAGAGCTTGGTATGCCAAGATTGATGGCTTTTTTCTATCACTGAACTATTGTAGATGCAAGTATGATCCAAATTTCTATTTGAAGATGATTCATGGTTATTTAATAATTATTGTATTATATGTGTATGAACTTCTAATGACACTAAATTTCAATAAATAAATTTCCTCTTTGAAGTGTGCAATGAACCATGCTTTCTCTATGACCGATTTGGGATTGTTAAGCAAATTTTTGGGCCTTGAAATTTCTCAATCATATCTTGGAATCAAGGTAAATTATTACAAGTGTGCTTCATATATATTGAACAAGTTCAATATGAAGAATTTCAATCCAATCAAGGCTTTTTTCCTTTCAGGATTCAAGCTTGAAGAAGCGCAGTCAACTCCATTGGTAAACAACACACTGTATAGAGAGTTGGTTAGTTGTCTTGTTTATTTGACTCATAGTTGACCTGGTATACCTTATGCAATGAGTGTGGCTTCCAGACACATGGATTATCCTCATGAAATCCATTGGAAGGCAGCAAAGAGAATCCTAAAATTTGTACAAGGAACAATAACTCACGGGATTCACTATGTTGCACAATCTAGCCTAGAGTTAGTTGTTTTTACTAACTCTGATTGGGAAGGTGACAACACTGATAGAAAATAAAATTATTGATATGTGTTTATTCTTGCAAATGGAACAATAAGTTGGTTAATTAAGAAGAAACGTGCAAGTCCACTTTCATCTACATAGGCAGAATACAAAGGAATTGTGAATGCGGTTACTCAGTGTTTTTGGTTGCAAGGAATACATGTAGAGTTTGGGATCGAGTCTGATACTTCTACAATCAAAGTGTGAAAACCAAAGTACCATTCGAATATCAATTTACCCAGTACTGAGGTAGCGAACCAAATGCATAGATATCCATACGCACTACATCAAATGACTTATGCATGACGGGATCATTGCTCTGCTCTATTGTGCATCATCTGAGCAAATTGTAGACATCTTCACCGAGGTGTTTTCTTCGAATAATTTCAGAAATATCAAAACACTTCTAGGGATAGCTGATCATGTGGTGAATACTTATTGAAGACAATATTACTTACAATTTTGTTCATATTCATGTTTAAGGGAGGATTTTCCTCTTTGTGGTTTTTCCTCTTTCCTTGTTTTGAATGGACAAGCAGTATGTAAAGGTCGACTAAGCCTTGTTGTTATGCCCTATATCTCTAATATGTTTTTGATATTGTACATAAAGCTAGGCTTAAGAGGGGGTGTTGGAATAATCAAAACCCATTCCAATACTTAGGATAAGATAGTTAATCTTTTTTATTAATTTCCTAGGTCCTACACTTTGAATCCACTTCCATTTCTATGGTCAAACTTGCCAAAATTGCCTCTTGGAGTGATTTGAAAAATTCTATATAAGTTTCTGTCAATTAAAATATTTCTCAGTTTAGTAAGTGCACATTTTTTCCTTATCCATAGTTTATAGTTTTTCTATAGTTTTAAGGGAAAAGCTAAAGCTAGTTATATGGTAGAGTGCCTTGTTTTTTTCAACAACTCACATCCCTTATTTTACTCATCTAAAAGCATGATAAAGTCCACTTTCCTTCACTTATCAGTTTTACCCACTCATTTAGAAAACTCATGAGCATCTTGACTTGTTTGGAAAGTGCTTTATGCACCTATGGGGGATTTTGACTAGTTTAGTAAGCCTTCTTTGTA
This sequence comes from Pseudotsuga menziesii, assembly GCA_001517045.1. Taxonomy (NCBI): domain Eukaryota; kingdom Viridiplantae; phylum Streptophyta; class Pinopsida; order Pinales; family Pinaceae; genus Pseudotsuga; species Pseudotsuga menziesii. The sequence continues at coordinate 105,179 of LPNX010574346.1, forward strand.
CTAATTCAAATAAAATATTTATGCTATCAAATAATTGGAGGATATACATGGTGATAAGCCTATATCTATTTAATGATGGATGGTGTTAATTAATATCAACAATAGTTTGTGTCATCCAACATATTCAGTCTCCTTTTAGTGTTTCTTGCATAGTTTTCCAGCAATTTTGTGATTTCAATTAATATAATATTGGGATCAATTTACATAATAACCATATGAAAAAATATCACTAAAATAAAGACAAGAACAACCACATAAAAGAACATATAGATTTATCTTGGGAAACTATTGCGGGGGAGAAAACCCATTAAAATTTCGTCTATATAGACTTCAACCATGTACAGTGTACAACCTAGGGAATATGACTTGTTAGCCACCAAGAATAAGACTTGATTGATTCCTCTCTCCCAAATGGAATGCTCCTTCTCTCTCAAAAAAAAAAATTCAGTTATAAGTGTGTCCAAATGAGGGAGGCACCTCCCCTATTTATACTTATCAGTGGGGAGAGATAATAACCCAATAAAGAAAAATTATCCTCCCAATCAAGGTTGAATTTCATTGGGAGACTCAAAATTACATTTCAATAATACTCTTGTGGGTACTACTGACCCGACTTACAACATAGGTTTTACCTCAATACTTGACATGAACAAATACAACAATTACATCCCTAATCAGAGGAACAACATCTCCAAAGAGAGGAATAATAATAATAATAATAAAATATAATATCTTCCTTAGTTACATTTCTTTAATACTCCCTCTTAATAAGGAAGGTATTCTATAACACAAAAATACATATGTACAACTGAATGGTAAGTCTATGCGTCATAGGAAGTTTTCACAACTATATCAACACCATGATCACCCATGGAACACCATCATCACAGAGCATCACATCATAATATTGAGCATCACATCTTGGCGCATCATCATGAGCCTCATATTGAGCAGTACATCTCGACACATCATCATGAGCATTACATCTTGACACATCATCACAAGCATCACAACTCAACACATCATCATGAGCATCACATATTAACACATCATCACAAGAATCACATCTTGACACGTCATCATGAGAATAGCATCTTGACACATCATCATGTGCATCACATCTCAACACGTCATCATGAGCATCACATCTCGACACATCATCATGAAAATCACATATTGAGACATCATCACGAGCATCACATCTTGAAACATCATCACGACCATCACATATCGACACATCATCACAAGCATCACATATCAATAAATAATCACAAGAATCACATCTCATTACATCATCACAAGCATCACATCTTGTCATATAGTCACAAACATCACATCTCATCGTATCATCATGAGAATCACATCTGATTGCATCATCATGAGCATCACCACCTTGAGAATCACTTGCAATGCCACACATGCATATACAACACAACATCTACAACTTCATGTAGAATCACCCACAACATAAATAATTTTGGAATCTCATTGTTCAGAAATGAATGCAATACCATGACATCCATAAATTAATTCTATACCACGACATCTGCATATGAATGTTAGACCAACAATTTCCACAAATGAATGTCACACCACAACGTCTTCAAATGAATGCAGGACCAAAACTTCCACAAATGAATATCAGACCACGACGTCTACAAAATGTTCACAAATGAATGTAGGATCACAACATCTATAGATGAATGTAGGACCACAACATATGCACAACATTCACAAATGAATGCAAGATCGGATTGTCCACAAATGAATGTTTGACCACATCTCGTTGGCATATTCCTATTCAAAGATACAACCAATCTTTCTGGGATATTCCTTTTGGGGATGCTACCAACCATGTTGGGAGCTACCCTTGGAATTATGACCAGTCATACTGGGATCCACCCTTGGTGATGTGACCAACCATGTTGTGATCTATGCACAAATATATTACCAGTCTCTCTGTACTTTGACCAAACCACTGGGGCTCATCATTCTTCTAAAATACATCAAAAAATTCATCATTCTTCTCTTTTACATACACAAATTCATCATTATTTTCTTGTACATTCATCATTAATCTCTTATACATCCACAACTTCATCATTCTTCTCTTGGAGGTGATTGCATACGATCCTTCCCATAAGTCAAATACATTTGCATGGTTAGAAACATTTCATAATATTCAAAACATATTCATAATGACAAATTCTTATGCATAAATATATATCTCATACAATCGTGCAACTATTTTAACCAATACAACATTCATCCATATCTCGTATATATATGGTAACTTTCTATATGTCTTCCATCTCTACTAGGAAATTATTAAGGGAGTGCATTACTCCCAACATGTCAACAAAGAGGTTTCATTCTAGATAAGTGGTAATGGAATTTTATATAGAACCATAGGCTGCTTACCCATCACATGCATATTAGTAGTATATTTTTCATCAATGAAATCACTATATCATGCATAATATGTTTCCCTGAAAATAGATATTTACACAACTAAACAATGTCATTTAAGAAACTAGATATTTAGGAAATGGAAATTCAAAAACTTATCTTTGTTTCTTTGGTAGACTTTCTCTTGATATTTGTCTCCTTGTAGTAATTACTGGAGTCTCTCTACTTCATTGACTGATCATGAGAACCTATGCCTATCTTGATTATGATCAGAAATGTTGAGCAAGTATTGTACATGATAGATTACATAGGACCGTGTACAGGTGTTGAATCTATGTGTCCTTGAAAATGCATCCCTTCTTATCCAATGATGAAATGGATGAGAGTATAATATTCTTCATCATTGATAGAATTCCTTTGAATCAAGGTACATATTCCTCATCACTTGAGGAATATTCATTTTCTTTATTCTTAGTTGCAATATATTCATCCTCAATTGCACTGAGAGAAATACTAGTATGCTTTCTGCAACATTCTAGAGTGCTCTTTCTATTTGTAGCACTACCAACCCAATAATATGCACCATATCCCTATAGGAAGATCATATGATCTCTTGCATGATTGAGGCCAAACTCAATTGTATGCTTCAGGTACCTCACCATGTGCTTTTCCATAACCATGTGAACACATCTCATCTCCACTATGTAATGGATCAAAGTATTCACCACAAATCAAATATTCGACCTTGTGTTCATAAAGTATATCAACAAACCAATATTCTTCCTCTAGAATGTGACATCAACTATCTCTTAAGTAGGATCACATAATGAATTCAAGTTTGATGCCATCGGTGTATCTATATCCCAATATCTTGAACCTGTTCACAATTTTGATTGCATATTTTCCTTGGTGAAGGAAAATATCCTTTGGATTCTACCACACATCTAATATTGAGAATCATATCAACATAATCAAACTCTGAAATATTTTGTATTTTTCGTCCTCTAAAGTGGAGCATCATCCTCCCTCTACATCTTGTACTCTCTTGCATTGATACATTCTGTATTAGAGTGACATGAATCCTGCTCTAATGTTGATATTTTGTATATCCATCCATGTCATCTCTTAAGGTCATTGGATATCAAGATCCTCCATCTCAAACTTTGTTGTAAATTCCTCTTGTACCCATCTATGAGCTTCTCATCATTTGTAGGCTTCCATCTTTAACCTTATACTAAAGGTTGAGATCTCCATCACTCAAGGTGATCATCAAGATCTTCATGTAACTGTATGTGTTATCCCATAGGTGACTTCTGATATTGTGCAAAACCTTTTGCACACACCTGAATCTCTGTAAAGAGTCTTGAGTCCTAAAGGTTGCTTGATATGTAGTTATAATTCTTTGAAGAAGTTTCTCTGTCCAATAGAGTAATGTCTCTTCACAATAGAATCCCTCTTTTTGAGAGAAAACATGAACCTTTCTTTGTATCACTTGATGCTTCCATTTGGTGTATCCTTGATCTTGTAGATCTACTTAGAATACATTACAGACTTCCCTTAAGATCTTGTAATCAAGTCCAAAACATCATCCTTCATGATCGACTGATTCTCCTTGATCATATAATCCTTCTATTCTTTCGCAAAGTGTCTCTTTTCATCATCTGAGCTATGAAAGGTCCTTCTTTTGAAATCATTTTATTCTTGCAAGAATGCTTTTCCTTCTTGTTCTTTCTCTTCTTTGCATGAGTTGTTAGGGATTGATTGCCAACTTATCCCATATTTTCTTCTTGAGATTTTTCTTGTATGCAAGTCCTCGAATGAAATATCCCATGATCTTGAGATCCTTGATCTTGTAGATCTACTTAGAATACATTACAGACTTCCCTTAAGATCTTGTAATCAAATCCCAAACATCATCCTTCATGATCGACTGATTCTCATTGATCATATAATCCTTCTATTCTTTCCCAAAGTGTCCCTTTTCATCAACTGAACTATGAAAGGTCCTTCTTTTGAAATCATTTTATTCTTGCAAGAATGTTTTTCCTTCGTGTTCTTTCTCTTCTTTGCATGAGTTGTTAGGGATTGATTGCCAACTTATCCCAGCTTTTCTTCTTGATATTTTTCTTGTATCCAAGTCCTTGAATGAAATATCCCATGATCTTGAGAGGCCATTCAAGGTTGTCAAATCCACTTCACCTTCTTTGACATTGTATCCAATAGCTTCTAGTTGCTCTTTGATTTGGGAGACCCTTGTGAAGTGAGATTGAATACATTATCATGTTTGCATATTCATACTCTTGAGTTTAGTCCTTAAGTTCATCTTCATTTTGATATAGAACATCTCCTTGGGAGAATTCAAATATGATATGTATGGTATTAAGTGGTCCTTGTTGGAATATGCAATGATATTATTGGCTTCTTTAGCTTTGTCCTCATCTCCCTATGGATCTGTAGCACCTCCTTTGACATAATATTCTAAGTAATGGTCTTCTAATATGGGGAGTAATCTATAATTCCATTTCCAAAAGTTATTGGCTCCTTAAATATTTTCCTAAAGCTTGGTACTATTTGTCATCATGATAAAGTGATAAATTCAAATGGAAATAGAGAGAATATAACTTACCCATGATGGAGTGATTCAACTAGATGCTTGCTTGAATGCTTTTCTGGAACACTGCTTCTAATGGACCTACGTTTTGATATAGGATCCCTAATTTTTAAACTTATATGTATTTCATATTTGATTGGATTGAAATATGCACCTCCTTAAGGTGAGACGATCAACATACTCCTTTTCCCAAAACTATGGACAAAATTGGAAAGTATTTGACTCCCTAGTTTTCCCAACGGTAATGTTAGCTCAAAAATTAAAAACCCACCAAATTAGAAACTCTCTCCAAGAAATATGTGCCCTTCCAGGGTGAGTTGGATGGTCCTCCATTTTCAAATGATCTATGGAGGAAAGTACTTGGAACAGGAAGCTCTAGTTTCTTTAATTTCTTCTGCATAATTGTCTCATCTTGATTCTGATGTATATCTAAAATTCATTCTCCTTGAGTTCTAAGAATTTGTCACAAGATATCTTTATCTGTCTTATTTCCAACCCCGTAGGTTAGAGAAAGATTGGATCTACTAAGTGGAAATTATGCTTAGTTTCCCAAGGTGACCTATTTTTGGACTAGTTCAATATGGTGAGCTTGTATGGATTTTCATGTGTAACTATTTCAACTTTGAGGTATGAAACTTACATCACATAAAACATAGTTCAAGCCCTATATGAAAAATATTAAAAAATTCAATTTTGATCTTCCTAGACCGAGATATAGTGATTCTCTGTAGGTCACCTATTTAAGAGTGAATTGTGGAAAAGGATGGAACCCTGATTTGGAGGGATCATATCCCCTAAAGTATAGAAAATATGAAGCAGAAATGTGCACACAAGGTACATCAAGATTTCATTTTCATCATATCCAAGTTTCAACTCCTGATCCTTCACAAAAATCAAGTTATACCGAAAATTCTAAGACAAGCAAATTTTTCCTTCTAGAGTTTTCAAGCAGAAAACCCTAATCTCCAGTAATTGTGGTTGTAGCAATGTTTTGGCTGTACAAAGATTTATTTCAGGGTGGTTTTGATACCATGTTAAGATTTTAATGGTTATACAATATCTTAAAATATTTACATCATAACATCATAACCATATGCAAAAGTATCATTGAAAGAAAGACAAGTACAACCACACAAAATAACACAGAGATTTATCTTGGGAAACCCTCATGGGGGAGAAAACCCAAAAAAAATTCCTCAATATAGAACTAAACCAAGTACAATGTAATACCCCAAGAATAAGACTTGTAATCCACCAAGAATAAGACATGAGTGCTTCCTCTCTCCCAGGTGGACTTCTTCGTCTTTCTCTAGCAAACATGTTTGAGTTCTGAGTGTTTCCAAATGAGAGACGTTCCTCCCCTATTTATATTGATCAGTGGAAACGCCTAATAACCCAGTAAGGAAAACTTCTCCTCTCAATCAGGGATGATTTTCCTTGAGAGACTCAAAATTTCATTTTAATAATACTCTTGTGGGTACTACAGGCACAACTTACAATGGAGATTTTAGCTCAAGACATTACATGACCAAATATAACAATGACATCCCTAGTCAGAGGAACAACATATATGAAGAGAATAATAATAATAATAATAATACAAAATAGAATATATTGTGTAGTTACATTTCTTTAACACCAAGGATGTCCATTGTCACCATACCTATTTTTGCTAATGCTACAAGGGATAAGTAGAGATATTTTAGAAGTTCTTAGGAATGAAGGGTTCAATGATGGTGTAAAAAATGGTTATTTAGGGATGGAAGATTGACATTATTTAAGGTTGTGCTTGAGGCAATACTAGTTTATTGGTTCCTTTTAGCTCATATTTTGAATGGAAAGTTAGATAAAATTCGTAAAACTTGCATGGACTTTTTTTGGAGGGAAAAGGAGGAAGGTGTTGGATTTCACCTAGCTTGATGGCACCAAATTTCAGTTTCCATCTACAAAGAAGGGTGGGGATTGAAGAAATTACAGTATTTTAGCAGATCTTTAGTGGCAAAAAGTGTATGGAATCTAATCAACAAAGAGGGATTATGGCAGTGAGCAAAAACATATTGTTCTTTTGTCCATAACAGATTGGATAAGGAATACTAAGAAGGGTTATAAAAAGAGTTTGAATCATTGGAAGGTGATTTTGTTATCTTTTCCTATTATTGGTTATACGTTTCCATGAAATGTAAGCGATGGGACACAAGTAAAGTAGGAAAAGATGGAATAAAGGGATGTAATAACTTAGTTTATCTCTCTGAAGATTTGATTCAATGCATAAAATTTCAAAATATATACAACTTATCTCAAGTGCAAGATGAGGAAAATTTGACAAATTTGGGTCAAGGGTGGAAATCTAATGACCAACTGAATTTAAGGGGAAGATGATAATTAAGTGGGAAAAGTATATAACTAAATTACAAAGAGGGTACATTATACTTCAGGATGGGAGCGACTAATTGGTTTGGATGAAAATAAGGAATTTGGGAGGTACAAGGTAATCCAGGGCTACAAGCTTCTTTTATATTAGGATGAGCATGAGTAACATTAGTTGTGGATGCTAATCTAGAAGGTTAAATCTCCCAAGAAAACAAAACTATTTATGTGTCTTTCTTTAAGGTCCAAGATTCCTACTTGGGATTATCTCCAAAAGAAACAGTTTCAAGGTCCAGGTTATGTTATTTATGCCATCATTCAGGTGAGAATGTTACCCAAATTTTCACAAAGTTTCCATATTTTGGATAGGTTTGTAAAGAAGTAGAAGCTTAGATAGGAATACAAGGTTTGTGGGTGGGAAACTATATTTAAGTATTTTGTTTACCAATGGGTAGAATTGTAATCAAGTAAAAGGACTCTAAGAACTTGTGAAACAATGCCTAACAATAATAAAAAATGCATTTTTTATTTAAATTTACAAAATAAGTTTTCAATAAGAAAAAATAAAATTATATTTATTTTTTCAAATAATTTTTTTTTCAAAATAATAGTATTATTAAAAACATTTTCACAATTTAAATATATATATAATGAGGAAATAGTATAGTAAAGAATTGAGAATAATATTAAAATAGTATAAAAAATTCAGAAATCCAAGTTCAAAGATAAATATTATTCTCCTTCTCTTATAGGAAATTCAAAAAAGAACATTAATATTTCTAAACTAGGAAATGTTAATTATATAGCAATAGGATAATTTTGCTATAAAAATATATGATAAAACAAATATAATTACAATTTGAAAGAAATTAAAACAAAAATGAATTAAAAAATGTCCGTTTAAATACGATATAGGTTATTGCAATGTAGCATAAAACAAGCATATTCAAGCTTCCTTACATACT
>LPNX010574352.1:0-30145 GCA_001517045.1 Pseudotsuga menziesii
TTATTAGGTCGAGCCTACGTGTGAAATGGCAATTTCAAGTGAACGGACTAATATAAATAGAGAGTGTGTGTCTCTCTATTTATCACTTGTGACTTAGCTCTGTTGCTCTCTCAAGTGTGGCGCACTTTTGGAGAAGGAAATTCTTGGCTTGACAGAAGATAGAAGGCTGCTATTGTGAAGGGAGGTCATCTTACTGTTTTGGGATCACATCTTGTGGTGATACTATCTTAGAGGAAGTTGAGGGGTTTTCTCCATTTATGGTTTCCCCTCCTAAAAATCTTTGTGTCTCTTGTCTCTTGTGATGTGCTTATGTGATTGTTGTGCTTGTTATTCTCTCAGTGAAAAGATCTTGTTATAATGCTAGCTTAAATGTTGAAAAACTAACACTACTCAGACTCACTCATAATCATAAGGACAAATACTCATGCTAAGCCAGCACACAATTGGTTTTTTCAAGAAAGTAGGGATATAGGAAGGATAATACTAAACTAGTGAACTTAACCATAGAGCTAGAGGCATCTCAATGGTCTCAGTCAATCCTAACACCTTCTTCTCCTCCACACATAGTTGAGGAAGGTCCCCTTCTTTGCCTCCCTAGTCACTCAGGCATTCTCTTACCTCAATTAATATACTGAGAAGGTATAGTAGGTCCATACTACTGACCCTTTAGATATTCTTTCCTTCATGGAAATTATCAACTAAACCCAACCTTTGGACTCACTTCTACTTCAACCGAATCTTGGATTTTTCCCAATTATGGCCGCATGATTGTGAATCACAAAATTCAACTTCCAACCTTGTAAATATGGGCCTTCCTATGGATTTTCAAGATTTTAGAACTCTCAATTTCACCCAAAAATTTATTTCTATGGATTCTGCACTGCATTTCACACCTCACATGAATTTTTGAGCATTTTTAGCACTTCAAAACATGGGTTCTTTCCAAATTGTGATTTCTAGTTTTTCTACTATTGGGAATGCATGATAAGCTCTGAATTATAGCCTAGTTATTCCACAATGGAATGTGGATGATGGAAAAAAATTCCCATGAGGAATAATGAGTTATGGTTAAGTAAACCATGCCCATACCTAGCCATAAAAATTTCTAGTTTTTCCCATTCTCCATTAATGCATGAGTTGGTTTCTTAGTTACTTTATTACAATAGAATTAAATTCCAGCAAGGGAATTTAAGATGGGTTCAATCCCACAACCCCCTCACCTCTCCCTGGTGGATACACATATCCCCGTCATTTTAGTTTCTTCCATAGCCAACCCTTGGTATTTTATTTGGATTATAATTATTTACATGCTTTTACAATTTCCCATGGCTTACTAACACATGTCTATCAAAATTTAAAATACCTTCCTTTTTAAAAGCTGAGCATTCACTAGCAGGGCCTTGATCTTCACGCTAGGAATCATACATCGCTTATTCACAATATTTACATGTAAATCCAATATATTCTAAGGGACAAAATGAGGGTGTTACAACATCCTCCAAGGCAATATGTCTTCTTAAATGTCTTCTCTAATTTACCAATACACCCTAGGGTTTTCTCTCAAAACTGTAATTTCCAATTTTCATAGGATAAATCCTAATCCTTGAAGTCCAAGATGCTCCAAAAAATACAAGAAGACCAAAAACACTTAACTCATTAACCAAGAGAGAGAGAGAGAGAGAGAGAGAGAGAGAGAGAGAGAGAGAAAGTACAAGTGAATATCAAAGAGATAGGGGGATAAAAGTGATCATCCCAATTTGATGAGAGAAAAATCCAAATGAAATCCCTTGAGAAATAAAAATGAATACATTCCCTTTTAACTTCATAATTACACCTAGGATTCACAAGGAAACCCTAATCAATTCTTCCAAAAAGCTAAGTATAATGAAAATAATACAAATAATTATATGAATTGAAATATTCTCTCCTTCCTATATTTGTATGAGAAGTAATTGAAGCTAAAAATACTATGTGGGAACAAACCCTTTCAATTAACCTACATGAGCTCTTATAAGCCAACATAAGTGAAAAATCCAATCTAATATACACCTTTCATGCTCCAAGGTGATGTTGTAGAAAATAAGGAATCCATGGTGATGTAGCCATGCAGGGAAAGTCCGCAACACTCCATTGCAAGTGTTAATAGATTCCATCAATCTACATAAGTATTGTACTCCATTGGCAAAACCATCCCCTAAAATAACACTATAAAAAATCTAGGAATCACTAGAATAATTCACCCTTCTAGAGGTAGTTTTGGCTTGTAGAATGTTAAAATTTTATCATTTAAGCTAGCATTATGATCTTCGGATATTTAATTGAGAGAATAACATCCACAGCAATAAACACAAGAGACAAGAGACACAAAGAATTTTCCTCGAGGAAACCATAAAGGAGAAAACCCCGCAACTTTCTCAAAGATTGAATCAGCACCAAAAGTAAAACCCGAAAACATAAAGATGATCTCCCGACAGCAGTAGTCTCTCTCTTGTCCCAACAACTTCTCCTCTCACTCATGCACCCCAATAAGTGAGTGTGTGTGTTATAAATAGAGCGACTCACTCTCTATTTATATTCTTCCATTCACTTGGAACCCACTCCATCATGTCGGCCTCACTTAACAATTACTTACTAGACCTGACATCTCTAGGAGTGTCTAATAACCCTAGTGACCCACAAATTGTGGGGACTTTGCCTCCTCCGACCAACAAGGAGGTTTATCCTTAACATAATGGTGGGGACTATTGCCCCGACTTACAATGACTCACCTAGGGTCGACTTGACTAGGATAGTCTAATAACCCTAGGGCCCCGCAACTGTGGGGACTTTAACCCTTGACCAATAGGAGGGTTACCCACAATGACTTGACATGAATTTCACATTATAGAAACTTCCCATAATAAACATCGGGGTATGATATGACTCAATTACATTACAATACATCTCGGAATAAACTGTTAGTTTTTCAACATTAAGCTAGGACTATGTTAGGATCTTTACTGAGAGAGCAACAAGTACTGCAATCAAACACAAGAGATAATGAACACAGTGTTTTTAATTGGGGAAACCATAAATGAAGAAAACCCCGTAACTTCCTCAGAGATAGAGTCAGCATAAGATGTAAAACCCAAAAACAGTAAGATTCACTCTCGACAGCAGTAATCTTCTTCTTGTCTAGCCCCAGTTTCTTCTCCTTCCTCAACTATGCGCTACACTTGAGTGTGTGAGTGATGTGTACTAAATAGAGACCCCAGCTCTCTATTTATACTAATCTCGACATGACTAAAACCCTACTAGGGCCGACCTCTACTAGGAGAGTCTAATAACCCTAGTGCCTCGAAACTGCGGGGACTTTAACCCTTACAAAATCGGAGGGTTACCCACTATGACTTGACATGACTTGTTTACATCATTGATTCTCCCGATCGGAACATCGAGGCATGAAAACATGAATCAATTACATAATAGATACATCCTGGAATAAACATCAGGTTACAATACATAAGATACATAGATGAATACATTCTGAAATTACAAATACATCAACACTCCCTCTTAACTAGGAAGGTATTCTTTCGACACAATTTTCAGCATCGGTATTCTTCTCTAGATCAACTGGATCATCTCATCATCTACATCTCGAGTATTTTGAGTCTTCAAGTCATCTTCATTCTTTGAATCTGGATCATCTCTCGATCTGGATCATCATCACTGGATCTGGATCATCTCTCGATCTAGATCATCATCACTGGATCTGGATCATCTCTCGATCTAGATCATCATCACTGGATCTGGATCATCTCTCGATCTAGTTCATCATCACTGGATCTGGATCATCTCTCGATCTGGATCATCATGGGACATCATCACTGGATCTAGATCATCTCTCGATTTGGATCAACATCACTAGATTTGGATCATCACTCGATTTGGATCATCATCACTGGACTGGATCTAGATCATCAATCTGGATCATCATCACTGGATCTGGATCATCTCTTGATCTGGATCATCACTGCTGGATCTAGATCATCAATTGATCTGGATCTCTCGGAGTCATCATAACTGGATCTAGATCATAGCTCGATCTAGATCTCATCTAGTCATCATCATGTGTGCTATCTCGTCATAGGAAGTTCTACAGAGCCAAACTTCTTTCATGCTGGTTGTAGGCCTAGCCATCAGGTAGGTCTTCACCCAGCACTTACATCTGACCTACTCATCAGAAAGGCACACCCAGCACTCACATATGATCATGTAGTAACCTACAATAACATCAGAAAGGCCCAGCACTTACATCTGACATGGAAGGAACTGAATCCTCTCACCATGACAGAATGGCCCGCGCTCACATCTGACATGGAAGGAACTGAATCCTCTCACCATGACAGAATGGCCTGCACTCACACCTGACATGGAAGGAACTGAATCCTCTCACCATGACAGAATGGCCCGCACTCACATATGACATGGAAGGAACTGAATCCTCTCACCATGACAGAATGGCCCCCAGTCATAGACTGAGCTACGTGGTAATGGACCAGGTGCCTCCACTCTCCTGGAGAGTGGCAGTTGCCCTTACATCTGTCCTACTCGACAGAATGGCCAGCACTCATATCTGACATGGAAGGAACTGAATCCTCTGACCATGATAGAATGGCTCAGCCCTTACATCTGACATGCTCGTCTGAATGGATTTGGATCTTAGCACTCATATCTGACATGGAAGGAACTGAATCCTCTCACCATGACAGAATGGCTCAGCCCTTACATCTGACCTGCTTGTCAGAATGGCTTTGCGACTCATCACTTTCCCTTGGAGGAAACCATGATCTGGAGAACACCAAGCTTCTCCCTAAAGTACTCGAACTTCACTCTAGCCAATGGCTTCGTCAATGCATCAGCTATCTGTTCCTCCGTCGCAACATACTAGAGCTTCAATTCTCCCCTCTGCACCATATCCTTGATATAGTGATACTTGATCTCGATGTGCTTCGACTTGTCATGGGACACTAGATTCTTTGACAACTTCATGAAACTCTGGTTGTCACAATGTATACAAGTAGCATCCATCTGGAGATCAAATAAATCATACAATAGCTTCCTCAACCATACTGCCTCACAACTAGCTGAACAAGCTGCGACATACTCTGCTTTAGCTATACTCAGTGCCACACAAAATTGCTTCCTGCTAAACCAAGAGATCACACCTGATCCCATACTAAAGCAACACCCTGAAGTGCTCTTCCTATCGATGGCACTGCCTACCCAATATGAATCAACATAACCCTCCAGGTTAATCTTCTAATTCACATCGTACTTGAGCCCATAATCAACTGTACCCCTCAGGTACCTTAGAATATGCTTTGTAGCAATCAAGTGAACATTTCTTGGATCTGTCAAGAACTGGCTCAAGGTGTTCACAGCAAAGCAAATTTTTGGTCTCGTGTTCATCAGGTACATCAATGATCCAATCATCTAATGATACATCATAGCATCAACCGACTCTGATGAAGCATCACTCAATAGCTTCAGGTTCAATGCCATAGGTGTGGCCATAGTCTTGTAGTCCATCATCCCAAACCTCTTCAGGATCTCTACTGCATACTTCCCTTGTCCAAGGAAGATTCCATCCGCACTCTGCCACACCTCCATACCTAGAAAGTAATGCATCATACCCAAGTCCTTCATCTTGAACTTGGTAGCAAGATTTCTCTTTGTATCAGTAATCAACCCATCCATACCTGTCACAAATAGATAATCTACATATAGTAGAAGCATCACTGGGTTTCCATCTTCAACCTTGTAGTAGAGGTTGGAATTTGCTTTACTCTTGGTAAAGCCCAAACTGGATAGAAAGCTATCAATTCTATCGTACCATGTCCTGGGTGCCTATTTCAAACCATGCAGGGCTTTCTTCAATTTGCACACATGAGACTCCCTGTCATGTGTCTCAAAACTGAGTGGTTGTTCTACATACACTTCCTCTTCCGCTACACCATTCAAGAAAGCAATCTTGAAATCCATCTGGTGTATCTTCCATTTCATCACTGTAGCCAGAGCAAGTACTAATCTGATGGAAGTGTATCTAGATATAGGTGCAAAGGTTTCTTCATAGTCTATTCCCTCTTTCTGAGAGAAACCCTGAGCTACAAATCTTGCCTTATATTTTTCAATGCTACCATCTGCAGCATGTTTGATCTTGTAGATCAATTTGGAAGTTACAACTGAATTCCCGTCTGGTCTTGGGACAACATCCCAAACATCATTCTTCATGATCGATTGGTACTCTTCGATCATAGCATCCTTCCATTCTTTTTTTTTTATCGATTCTTCATAACTGGAAGGTTATTTATCAATGAAATCACATAGTAAAGCTACATAACCGGAACAGGATCTGGTCCTCTTCCTTTCTCTGTGATTCTCTTCTGGAGCCCCATATCTTTCCACACCTTGGATAAGTTCTCGTAACCAAGTAGGTTTCCTCTTATGAGGATTCTTCTCCAGAAGTGGATCTACCGGTCTTTGTGGTTCTTCAAATTCTCGATCTTCTTCTCAAGTTTCTTCATTCATGGTTGTATCATGAATTCTGGGTGCTTATGCTTCTTCAAGTTCTTCAACAGGTCTCTTTCTGGATTTATTGTAAGCTGTGTCTTCATCAAATGCCACATCCTTGTTGATGTCAATCTTCTTGTATCCTAGGAAATATATTCTGTAAGCCTTCGAGTTTTCAAAGTATCCCACAAATATACCCTTCTTTCCTGAAGGATCTAATTTAGTCTTCTCTTTTGGAATGTGGATGTACACATGACAGCCGAATATTCTGAGATGGCTGACTTCTGGTTTCTTGCTGGAGAAGACTTCTTCAGGAGTCTTGTTCTCGAGTACTCTATGTGGAGTACGGTTCTGTACATACACCGTTGTTCTGGTAGCTTCCACCCAAAGATGCATAGGAAGGTCTTGATAATGAAGCATTGCTCTTGTAGCTTCCATGATAGTTCTGTTCTTCTGTTCCGCAATCCCATTCTGTTGTGGATTATAAGGAGTGGACAACTCCCTCTTAATCCCTGATTCTTTGCATAGCTCTTTGAATTCATTTGAAGTGAATTCTCCGCCATTGTCTGATCGAATGGTCTTGATCTTCTTTTCAGTATGGTTCTCGATCAAGGCTTTGAATTCCTTGAACTTACTAAATACTTCGTCTTTGTTCTTCATGAAGTAAACCCATGTCTTCCTAGAAAAGCCATCAATAAAAGAAACATAATATGCATACCTGCTTAGAGAGTTTGATGACATAAGACCGCATACATCGGAGTGGATGATTTCCAAGATTCCTCTTGCTTTGCTTTCACTGCTTGGAAATGTCTTCTTTGTATTCTTTCCTTTCGCACAACCTTTGTAGACCCCATCATGTTTTGCTTGGATTTCTGGAAGACCTTTGATAGCTTTGCTTGCAATAGGTAGTGCTCTGTAATGCACATGTGCAATCCTTCTATGCCAAGGTTCACTTGGCTCTACTGTGTCATGGACCAAGGCTTGTTCTGGATGGCCCTTTAATTTGTACAATCCTCCTTCTTGTTCTCCAATCACTACTGCTTCATCGATAGTCTTTCCTTTTGGCCACATGATGACTTGACCATATATGAATGCAACCCGCATTCCTTTTGCATCTAATGCTGATATGGAGAGAAGGTTCTTCTTGAGTCTTGGCACAAACAATACTTCTTTCATTGTTAGAGACTTTCTAGAGTCTAATTTATAGGAAGATTCCCCACTACCTTTTATTGGATATTGGTAGTCGTCTCCTAGATTTACCTTGTGAGGTGATTCATGTTCTGACAGTCTCCCAAAGGATTCGTTGAATCCATTCATATGTTTGGAAGCCCCACTGTCTATAAGCCAATCATCACTTCCATGAGTAATGTTACCTGTGAGAGCGGATATCAGAACATATTCATCTTTGCTTGAGGAATCTTCACTTTCATATCTGGATCTCTTCCTAGATGGTTCATCATCCTCTGCAGCATGAGCATGATGTCTTCTTTTGTTTCTCTTCTTCATTATCTTTTGTTTGTTAGGACAATTCCTTGCATAGTTTCCTACTTCATCACATGTATACCATATGATCCTAGATACATGTTTTCTAGTGTTATCTCTATGAGAGTGCTTACCTCTGGAGCTATGAGGTCTTCTTTTGTTTGACTTGGAGTGAGACTTGGAATGTACCGTGAGAGCTTGGTCTTCACTTCCCATATTCTCTTCTCGAGCTGCTATTCGAGCTTCTTCTTGAGAGCACTCTTCCCATAGTCTGCTGAACTTGACTAACTTCTTTCTAGCATAGATTCCTTGGATGAAAGAATCCCATGACCTAGGAAGGCCATTCAATGTAGTCATTACAATCTCTGCATTTTCCACTTCTTCATCAACTGCTTCTAGTTGCTCTTTGATTTGAGAAAATATTATGAAGTAAGACTGGATTGTTTCTGCATTCTGAATCTTCACATTCTTCAGTTGGTTTCTCAGGGTCATCTTCCGGTTTATGTTCTTCCCTTCAAACAACTTGGTTAGGGCATCAAACATAGATTTAAGTGTCTTGAGAGAGGACACCTATGGGATAAGGTGATCCTTGATAGAATTAGTAATGATCCTCTTTTCCATAACCATCTTATTTTTATGTAAGGCCTTTGCCTCATCTCCCTCTGGAACTGGAACCTCCTCATGGATGTCGAAGTCTAACTCATTTTCTTCCAGGACCAGGGAGATCCTATACTTCTAGGCTTGGAAGTTATCATCTCCCTCAATATTTTCATCAAGCTTGGTATGATGAGACATCTTAACTGAGAACCTCAAATGGAAATACAAAATATTTTAGATCTTACCAGGTAAAGGATGTCGGATCTGAAACTTGAGCTGAAATCCTATAGAGTTGATTCAGGAGCAAATTAGGGTTTTGATTTTCCATACTTCTGTCCACCCAAATGCCTTGAAATTTGTCCCTAACTTCGATTTTGGGGAGGAGATCAATCCAGGCTTGGGCTCACTGAAAAATTCCTCTTCTGTGAAAATCCCTAATTTTCGACAGCAGTGACAGGTCCAAAACTGGAAAACCTAATAATTGGATTCTGATCGACAGAAAGATGCGCCCTAAGGAGGAGAGTTATTCCACCTTACTTTTGCTGAAAATATATGGAGGAAGATCCAAAAACTAGGAATCCCTAGTTCCCGCAGCTGCACAGTGTCTTCTTCTTAGGTTAGCTCTGATACCATGTTAGTTTTTCAACATTAAGCTAGCATTATGTTAGGATCTTTACTAAGAGAACAACAAGTACAGCAATCAAACACAAGAGACAGTGAACACAATGTTTTTCATCAGGGAAACCATAAATGGAGAAAACCCTGCAACTTCCTCAGAGATAGAATCAACACAAGATGTAAAACCCCAAAACAATAAGATGCACTCCCGACAATAGTAATCTTCTTCTTGTCTAGCCCCAGTGTCTTCTCCTTCCTCAACTATGTGCTACACTTGAGTGTGAGAGTGATGTGTACTAAATAGAGACCCCAGCCCTTTATTTATACTAATCCTGACATGTCTAAACTCCTACTAGGTCTGACCTCTACTAGGAGAGTCTAATAACCCTAGTGCCCCGGAACTGCAAGGACTTTAACCCTTACACAATTGAAGGGTTACCCACTATGACTTGACATGACTTGTTTACATTATTTATTCTCCTGATCGAAACATTGGGGCATGACAACATGACTCAATTACATAATAAATACATCCCGGAATAAACATTGGGTTACAATACATAAGATACATATATGAATACATTCCGAAGTTACCAATACATCAACATAAACATTGGGTTACAATGCATAAGGAATACAAGTGAATACATTCCAAAGTTACAATTACATCAACACTCCCTCTTAACTAGGAAGGTATTCTCTCAAGAAAATTTATTAGCACAAGTCTTCTTCTCTGTATCATCTGGGTCATCGGCAAGTCCTCGTCATCTTCAAGTCATCTTCATTTTTAGATCTAGATCATCATCACTAGATATCATCATTGGATCTAGATCATCACTCGATCTCGACCATCACTGGATTTGGATCATCACTGCTGGATCTAGATCATCACTCGATCTGGATCATCTCTGGAGCATCATCTCTAGATCTAGATCATCCCTCAATCTGGATCATCTCTACTGGATCATCAATACTGAATCTTCATGGGTGCTATCTCATGATTCTTCTAGTCACAGGAATTTCTACAGAGCCAACCCTTTTTCATGCTGGATGTAGGCCTAGCCACCATGTAGGTATTCTCTCAGCACTTACATCTGATCATGTAGTAACTAATCCTATAATCATATCAAAAAGGCAACGCCCAGCACTCACATTTGACCATGTGATAGAAAATCCCACAACCTTGTCAGAAAGTCCCAACACTTACATCTGATCAACCAATGATCGAAGAAAGGCCTAGCACTTACACTTGGCCATGCGAGGAACCAATCCACCATGCCAAAAGGTTCCTGCACTTACGTCTAATCAACCAAGGATCGAAGAAAGGCACTGCACTTACATATGATCAACCAATGATTGAATAAAGGAACAACACTTATATCTGATCAACACATGATCGAATAAAGGCTCAGCACTTATATCTGATCAACACATGATCAAAGAAAGGCTCTGCACTTACATTCGACACATACAAGGAGCTGATCCATCTACATGTTCGAAAATGCATGCACTCACATATGATCCTGTAAGAACCAATCCTACCGTCATATCAAAATGGCCCCCAGTACTAGACTGAGCTACCTGGTAACTGACCAAGTGATTCCATTCTCTAGGAGAATGGAAGTTGCCCTTAAATCTGTCCTACTCGACAGAATGGCCAACACTCACATTTGACATGGGAGGAGCCTAATCCTTTAACCATGATAGAATGTCTCATCCCTTACATCTGACCTACTTGTTAGAATGGCTCTCTCATTCCTAGACTGAGTGTTCCTCGTAACTGACCAGGTACCTCCATTCCAAGAATGGCATTCAACACTCATATTTGACATGGAAGGAACCAAATCCTCTCACCATGACAGAATGGCTCAGCCCCTATATCTGACCTACTCGTCAGAATGGATATGGATCTCAGCACTCATATCTGACATGGAAGGAACCAATCCTCTCACCATGACAGAACGTCTCATCCCTTACATCTAACCATGGAAGGAACCAATCCTCTCACCATGTCAGAATGGCTATGGGTCTCATCACTTTCCCTTAGAGGAAACCTCGATTTGGAGAACACCAAGCTTCTCCCTGAAGTACTCAAACTTCACCCTATCCAATGGCTTCATCAACACATCAGCTATCTGTTCCTTCGTCGCAACATTCTCGAGCTTCACTGCTCCCCTCTGCACCATATCCCTGATATAGTGATATTTGATCTCGATATGCTTCGACTTGTCATGGAACACTAGATTCTCTAACAACTTCACACAACTTTGGTTGTCACAATGTATACAAGTAGCATTCAGCTGGAGATCAAATAAATTAGATAGTAGCTTCCTCAGTCATACTGCCTCACAACTAGTTGAACAAGCTATGACATCCTTTGCTTCAGCTATAATCAATGCCACACATGATTACTTCCTACTAAACCAAGAGATCACACCTGATCCCATACTGAAGTAGCACCTCGAAGTGCTCTTCCTATGAATGGCACTTCCTGCCCAATATGAATCCACATAACCTTCCAGGTTAATATTCTGATTCACATCATACTTGAGCCCATAATAAACTGTACCCCTCAGGTCCCTCAAAATATGCTTTGCATCAATCAAGTGAACATGTCTCAATGTGTTCACAACAAAGCAAATATATGATATCGTATTTGTCAGGTACATCAACTGACAATACATTGTGGCATCAACCATGTCTGATGAAGCATCACTTAATAGCTTCATGTTCGATTCCATAGGTGTGGTCATGGCCTTGCATTCCATCATCCTGAACCTCTTCAAGATCTCTATTGCATACTTCCCTTGTCCAAGGAAGATTCCATTCGCATTCTTCCACACCTCCATGCCTAGAAAAATAGTGAATCGACACATAACAGGAGCATCACTGGTCTTCCACCTTCAACCTTGAAGCAAAGGTTGGAATCCACTTTACTCTCAGTAAAGCCTAGAGTCATCAGTAATCTATCCATCCTGTCGTATCATGTCGAACCTCAGGATATTATGCAGTCACTCCCTCTGAAGAATCATACTCCCTTTGTCTTTTGTACTCTATGCACTAAAACATTCTGTACTAGAGTGACAAGTAGCTTCCTCTGCTACTATGTATCCATCTAGGGTCACTGGATACCAAGATCCTCTATCTTGAACTTTTTCAAAAGTTCATATCGTACCCATATGTGAGTTTGTCATCCTCTATAGACTTTCATCTTCAACCTTGTAGCAAAGGTTAAGATCTTCATCAAGCTCATCATGTATTTGTTTCAACTTCCACTGGATGCAAATTTCTCTTCATAGTCTATGCCTTATTTTTGTGAGAAGCCTCATGCTATGAATCTTGTCTTGTATCCCACGATGTTTCCATCTACTGAATGATGGAGCTACGAACTTCCCTTCACATATCGATACTGCATCCTAGACATCATTCTTCTTGAACTGGTCTTCCATTTATTCTTGGTTACTTCTTCATGGCTGGAAGGTTATTCAACAATGATGTCGTTGTATTTGTCATATTATTCTTCATTTTGAAATGTCGTCACTTGTTCTTCGGAACAAGTCTCATCCTTATTTTCTTGTAGGCGATTATGTATGCGATCTTTCCTACAAGTAAAATACAATTGTATGGTTAGAAACATTTCATAAGGAATATTCATACTGGCAAATTCTTATGCATAAATATATGATCATGCAACTACTTTATCCAATACAACATTCATCCATATCTCACATAAACTTTTCTATATGCCTTCCATCTTCACTAGGACAACATTGAGATTGTGCACTAATCCAATATGTCAATAAAGAGGTTTCATTCTATATAAGTAGAAATGGAGAGTTGTATAGCACCATGAGCTACTTACCCATCACATGCATATTAGTAGTATACTGTCATTAATGCGAACATTCTATCATGCATAATATATTAACTGAATATAAACAAATGCATAACAAAAAAATATCATGAAATTACAATTGAATACTTATCTTTATTTGTTTCGTGGGTAGACTCCTTCTTGAGCCTTCAGCTTCATTATCTTCTTTATTCATAATAGCATCGTTTCTTATCCAAATGTTGAAATGGATAAGAGGTTCTTCAAGAGTTGAGATCTTCATATTCCTCATTGGTTGAGGGATCTTCTTTGGATGGTGAGAGATTGATATTTAGTTGCTCCCATCTTCTCTTCTCTTATTATGAGTCGATCTTCTTCTTCTTCCTAGAGTCTGCTGAAAGTAATCACTTCCTTCTGGCACACATTCCTAAAATTAATGAATCCCATGATCCTAGGAGGCCATTCAAGGTGGCTATCACCATTTCTGCATTCTTCACTTCCTCAACTATTTTCTCAAAGTCATATTCTGATGCATGTTCTTCCCCTCAAATATCTTGGTCAAGGAATAAAACATCTTCGGTGTCTTTAGGGAAGACACTTGTGGTACAATGTGATCCATAATTGAATCAACAATGATCTTCTTGTCCTTGACCAAGTTCTTTTGGTGTAAGGATTTTAGCCTCATCTCCCTCTGGAACTGGAACCTCTCTAGTCATGTAGGTCTCCAATTCATTTTCTTCAGAGAGATCAAATACTTCCATGCTTGGAAGTTGTCAACTTCACCAAGCTTATCATCAAGCTGATGTGACAGATCACTTTGAAGTGAGAACCTCAAATGCAAATAGCAACGGATTAGATCTTACCGATTTGAGGTGTCTGTCCTAGTTCCGGAGCTGGCTGATCTTGGGTTTGTCAGAGAATCCCTAATTTTAAAAAATTGGAATCTTTTAGATATGATTTTATAGAAAGATAGATCTCTTAAATTTGAGCTGTCCAATGTACTCCTTTTCTGAAAACAGTGGAGGGAATCTCCCGTAACAGGAAGCCCTAGTTTTCCAAATTCCTCTGTAGAAATGCCTGTTAGTGTTTCTGCAGTATCTCTGAAATTACTGCTCCTCTGTCTCTAACACTTTGCATTTAGGTAAAATTGCATGTCCCTGTTCTAAAACCAAAATTTTCACCAATTGGGACTTATGATCATTTTCCCAAGGTGACGTGTTACAGGACTATTTAGAACAACAAAGTTTTACTGACTTCCACGTGTCACTGGTTCATCTTCTGAATCAAAATTTTGTACCATAGAAAGTAAAGTCCATGCTCTTTCTGTAACATCTTTAGAAATTTAATTTGGACCCTTGTAGCCCAAGATATATTAATTCTCCCCATGTGTCATGTTTAGGGATGAATTCTGGAAGAGGCTGGAACCCTAACTTGGAGGGATCATATCTCCCAGAATATAGCGAATCTAAGGCTGAATTTTGGATAAAGTGTACATCAGGATTTTATCTTCAGACTCTGCACTTTTCATCTCCTGATCCTTCTCCAATCTCTGGATATAGCGAATGTACAAAAACTTAGTAGTTTTAATATTTGGGGTTTTTCTAGCTTGGGGTCAAACTTGGGTTTGACTTTCTCGGAGTTTCACCCAACCAAAAATCTTGATCCAGGTCTCTAAACTTCGATTTTGATGGGGAGAGAAATCATATTTCGGGCTCACTCAAAAATTCCTCTTCTGCAAGAAGCCCTAATTTTCCGCACCAAAACTGAAAATGCTCAGAATCGAATTCCACTTCGACAGAAAGATGTGCCCTTCAATGGAGATTCAGCCTAGCATACTTTTGCTGATAGATTATGGAGAGAGACCCAAATAGTAAGAATCCCTAGCTTCTGTAGCTGGACAATGTCTTCTTCTCAGGTTAGCTCTGATACCATGTTAGAATTTTATCATTTAAGCTAGCATTATGATCTTAGGATCTTTAACTAAGAGAATAACCATTAGAGGAAATTTCAACACAAAATGGGCCTTTTAACTTTAACTCAAATTCCATGTCATCATGTCTTAGCCAATGAAATTGCTTTAAATTTGAAATACCATATAGGTCTTAAACACTTTTTTAATATAAATTTGGGGATAGGTATCATAAAAAAAACTACTTTTTTTTGTTTGTATTTTCGACATATATCCCCATTTTTTTACTCAAATTTCGATTGGGAGAGCTCGTTGGATGCAAAGTTAAATTCCGCATCCAACAAGTACCACTCGGCATACTTTTGACGGACCTCGCTACCCGAAAAACAAGAAATACATGAAAAAACGTGACGATGACATCATCATCAAATTTTTTCAGGTATTTCTTGTTTTTGGGTAGCGGGGTCCGTCAAAAGTATGCCGAGTGGGTACTCATTGGATGTGGAATTTAATTCCACATCCAATGATCTCTCCCGATCAAAATTTGAGTAAACACACGGGGAGATATGTCGAAAATACAAACAAAAAAAGAGTTTTTTCTTTTCTTCTTCCAAAGTTAATAAATATGATTTTATTATTTTAACTATTATTTTATTAATTTTTTTTCGGAGGCCCATTTTGAGGTGAAATTTCCTCTAATGATGCACAACAATAAACACAAGAGACAAGAGACACAAATAATTTTCCTCGAGGAAACCATAAAGGATAAAACCCTGCAACTTCCTCAGAGATAGAATCAGCACCAAAAGTAAAACCCGAAAACATAAAGATGATCTCCTGATAGCAGTAGTCTCTCTCTTGTCCCAACAACTTCTCCTCTCACTCATGTGCCCCAATGAGTGAGTGTGTGTGTTATAAATAGAGAGACTCACTCTCTATTTATATTCTTCCGTTCACTTGGAACCCACTCCATCATGTCAGCCTCACTTAACAATTACTTACTAGAGATGACATCTCTAGGAGTGTCTAATAACCCTAGTGCCCCACAAATTGTGGGGACTTTTCCTCCTCTGACCAACAAAGATATTTATCCTTAACACAATGGTGGGGACTATTGCCCCGACTTACAATGACTCACCTAGGGTCGACTTCACTAGGATAGTCTAATAACCCTAGGGCCCCAAAACTGCGGGGAATTTAACCCTTGACCAATAGGAGGGTTACCCACAATGACTTGACATGACTTTCACATTATAGAAACTTCCCAAAATAAAAATCAGGGTATGACATGACTCAATTACATTACAATACATCCCGGAATAAACATCAGGTTTCAATACATAAGGAATACAAGTGAATATATTCCGAAGTTACAATTACATCAACATAAAAGTCTTGCTAAAACCACCTCTAAAAAAAAATCCAAGCCTTTGGGGGCGGTTTTTAAACCCCACACCCCCAAAATTCATGAGAATTCGACTTTTGGGGATTCTTTTTTAAAACCTTCCCACCAAAAGTCCAATCTCGTTTCTTTTCTTGGGGGGCGGGGGAGGGGGCGAGTTAGAAATACTCCACCTAAAGATATTCTCCAAGGAAATATTTGGAACTCCCCCTGCCCCCCAAAGTCATGAGAATTGAAATTTTGGAAGTGATCATTGAAACAATTATTCCAAATGTTAAATTATCATGATTTGCTTTTATGGGGAAGGGGTGGGGGTTTGGAAAGACTGCTACTAAATAAATACTTCAATGGTTTTTGGACCCCCCCCCNATTGAACATTTGGAGGCAAGTTGTAAGAAAACGCCTCCAAATATTAAATTCTCATGAATTTTGGGGTGGTTTTTTAAAGGCCATCCCTAAATATATTTTCAAGGAATTTTTTTGAAAACCCCCCTGAAAGTCATGAGAATTTTACCTTTGGAGGATGTATTTTAGAGACCAACACTAAAAGTTCAATTTTCATGACTTGGGGTGGGATTTTAGAAATATCACCCCTAAAAATATTTTTGAAGGCCATTTTATGAAAACCCCCTAAAATTCACGACGATTTAACTTTTCAGGTCATGTTTTAACAATCACCTCTAAAAGTTAGATTCTTAGTACTTGTGGAAGGGAGTTTTATAAACATCACTACTAAATATACGTTTCAAGGGATTATTTTTAAAACATTGATGGATTTTCATTTCAATGATGCAATATCCTCAATTAAAAATCAGAGATATTTTACTCAACTAATACCATAAGAGGAAATAGTTCGAAATTTTGACAAAGAAACCCCCTGGGTTTGAGATTTTCCAAACACTATCAAACCTGCTCAAATTTGTCCCAAACCACTTTATAATGATCCAAACACTCCCAAAATTTACCAAAATTCCCATTAACTTACTTCAGTAGGATTCCATGGAAGTTTACCAACAATTACTCATGAATGTGTAAGCCATTTTGTAGATTTTTAACATTGAACACCTAGTGTAAAAATACTTAACCAATTAATGGGAAAATACTGTGGAATTTTGTTATGGAATGAAAATCAACATATATTACATATATGGCTGCCACGAAGCTACAATAAATCATAGAAATATATTACATATAAGGGAATATGGTTGTCCCAAACCCAGGAGAGAAAAGAGAGAGATGCTTCTCCAAATGAGAAAATCTGCTTCATTGTGGCACCCTCCACAAGCAATATTTTGACCCCAACTCTCATATATTCCTCCTACAAATCATCCTCCATCACATTCAAAATATATACATCCCATACACCACTCCCCATGATATCTAAAAACCTGTGGTGCACCCCTCCTATATTAAGAACACCAAAACACACTTGAACTACCGAAAAAACACAAACAAAATATTGTAGCTACAAATTGAGATCTAAACACACCAAGATGAATTATAACCAATTTAACATGGAAATAGTCTCACTCAATGAATCTCCATATAGAAATCAGGGTGATTCCTCATCTCATGGCTAGTTAGGGTGGAATCTTGCACCACCTAATCTAGTTACAATTGCAAGGGGAGCATATGTAATGTACCCAACCCCAAAACTAAGGACAAAGGTGCCAAATGACTAGGGGGAAGGATGAATTGATTCAAATAACAATAGATTAATTTTTCTAATGTTAGGACTTCATTCCATAAATCCAATTAAAATAAACATTTAGATTTCAAAATAAAATTGTGGTACTTTTAAAATGCAATTATAACCACTCCAAATGCTCATGCAAATGCAAAACTGTGCAAGCATGAAAATTAAACCAAATTTGCATGCATACTAAAATTGTACATATTTATTATTTAATCATTCATTGGTGAACATAATCATTCCAACAACAATGATAAATCATATTTACGGATTCCGTTGCAAACAATCATAATTCAGAATTTTCAATAGTTAAACTATGAAAATTACGACACTTCTGTAAGTCTAATCCATTGCATTTTCTTTAATAGGGTTTCATTAATGATAGGATTAGATATGACGCAAAAATATACATCCATTCAATAGCGAATAATGAAAGATACATAGCTACCATCTACAACCATTATTACATACAAAAAATTAGATCTAGAAATTGTTATCAATTTCACAACTAGATCATTTGGTAAGCATCCAATTCCCTAAAAAACCCATTGTGAGTCCCAAATAAAAGAATAACATTATTGGGTGTTATATCGTCTTGATTAATTCACCTAATATTTAATTATTGACTGTGGTTGATAGGCTTAGAGTTGACACAAAATATATGTGAAGGTAGAGGAATTCCTATGGTGTCATGGAAATATTTTAACAAACAAAAGATCGAAAGATCTTTCAAAATGAAAAACTGAGTCAAACTCCTAAGAATTCACCTATTAAGGTAATTGAACCAGAATAGAATACTACGTCAGAATATAAAAAATATACTATTCTACTCTACAAACAATTACTAAAGAATAAAGATATATACAATACTACTTCTATATAGGAAAAACTACTCTTTCTAGTAAGGTTTATTGACTATTTTCAAGAACTAATTATGCAAAGAAAGTTTATATTGGAAACATAAGTACAACAACTAGATTGATAATTTATTTTATAAGCAAATTAACTTTAGACTGAAAAAGGATACTATCAACAACTAACTTTTCAAGTGAAAGGCTAGGATGCAAGGAAGACCTAATTTATAAGGGAGTAGAAAACTTAATAACAGAAGCAAGTAGAAAACTTAATAGGAATAACTTTGAATTCTATCCTTCAAATCTCTTTCGGTAATCACATAGCGAAAAAGGAACAGTCTACAAGGTACTAGTATATTTTCTTAAGGATAATACTTCTAATACTAAGTTTTACATGCAAATGGATAAATCAATCCAAAAGAATGATCTCAAAACAATAAAATAGTATTAATTAAAGGAATCAGAAACAAACTCAAGAAACAAAACACAACATCGCTCAAAACATGTTCACGGTGAAAGGATAAAACTTTAATAAATAATCTAAAACAATCTAAATTTAACCTTAATATTAAATAGAACTATCATCTAACCATTACAGTCAAAGCATGCTTTAAAACCTAAAGAAACAGAACTTTAAACAGGTTCGAAACACATTAAAAACACTAAAAATGAAACAACAGACTAGATGACAGACTGAACTGCAGGTTTGAAAGGGGTGTCTGAATGACAGTTTAAATAGGTTGTCTGAATGACAGTCTGCAAAATTAAAATAACAGAAAATAACCTAAATGATCTAATCTTCAGCTGAATTTGTGCACATGTAAATACAATGCATAGAGGTAGTAAATAAACCTACTTATTGATCAAATTTTACAACGAAATAATCTTAAACTAATTCATAAATATAAAGGAATCATTGCATATTAAGAAGCAAACTGGAATTTAACTTGAATGAACTTATAGAAAGGAAATGAACATAGTTGAATCTATTATAACTTGATAAAAGCAATCTATTATATCTACTTGTCAATATAAAACTGAACAATAAAACTAGAAATAAAATGACTGAAAGAAAAGTGAAAGCAAACTATGCACGCAACTAGCTATTTAACTTTAGAAATAAAATGCATTACAGGAAGCAATGTTTACAATAATTTAATGAAAACAAACTAGAAATCAAACTATACTAACTACAAAGGAAAGGTAACGAAACTACACAAGAAAAGAAACCTCTGGTTGATGAGGGGCCCTCTTAGCAATCAAGGGTGATTCCTGGCTAACGCTTACATGAACACAATCATGAACAGTAGAACATACAACTTCTATTAAAAATAAGGAACAGAGTTACATAATTCTTCTCTAAAAACTGATTGTCTCACTAATGAATTGATCAACTCTTTAGCTCTTTGCATGGAGGTGTTTATATACACAATGTTTACAGAGGTGAGAAAGTCGACCCTTTAGTGTTCGAATGCTCTCTAAATTTATTCAACCATTATGACATCTAATTGATCAAACACCAACGCACAACGTTCTCCTTCTCCTTCATGAATCGATTCTCTTCGGTGTGCGTGATGTGGTGTATTGTTCTTTCTTTGGCGTGGCTGATGGTGTAGTGTCGAGTAGAGGAAGCGTGCTGGCGATACTTCTAGAATGAGATCCATTGCATCACTAAAACCCATGGATAGTAAAGAGTTGCAAGCTGCTCCATCCTCTAACGCTCAGTAGTATATCATTAACAACGCACAGTTGGAACGACGAGCTGAATGGTGAGGTGGACAGTGAGCTGGATATGATCTATGCATATATAGGATGAATGTGTTTTCTGTTTATTGGCGCACTAAATATTATGTCCTGCACTAACAATATCATGCTATCGTTTTAATGCCTGGAAACCTGCCAATGAATGTCACACAGTCTAATTTGTGAGGTGGATGGTAAGCTGGACATGCTATGTGCATATCTAGCTGAATGCGTGTTTGTTGTTAGCTCGTCCAAAACCTGCAAACAAATGCATACATAAATTAATATATCAAAACACACTCCAAATACTATAAATTTTAATCTATAAAATCGTGAAACGATAATAATAAATAGATTTTACATAAACTTTAAATTCATTCGTACCTGGGGCTGAATAGTGAGCTCCGTGACATAAAATATGTAAAAAGATGACAAAACATATGTTTAAATGTGTAATTTAACTACCGAAAATGATGAAAAAACTAGGATCAACATTCCCCCAAACTGGAGAAATGCTAGGTCCCACTAATAAAAAAGAAAGATAACTTAGGAAGAAGGTAGAGCTGCGCTAGCTGTTGCCTTCGACTTGGCAGATGACAGAGGTGATTTAAACTTCAGTATTTTGGCTTGTGCTTTAAAAATAGCATGTCTTTCATATCAAACGTTGTATGAAGATTTAATGGCTTTGTTGAGTTCTTCAACAGTCTTAATTTGATAGCTTTCAGGTTCGAAACAGTTCGGCATTATTCAACAGTTATAATACAGGATCTTTTTGTAGAGGGTGTAAGAAGAAAATGGCTAAAACAACTCTACATAAATAATGGTGATGAAAATGATGGGATAGCAAGAAGGTTGGGCTACTTAAAATATCACGCTATCATAGTGAACCTTGAGACATGTGCCATCAATGGGCATATGCATTAATGAGTGAGCTTATAAGGTTTGTAATTAGTTCAACCATGTCCAAAGTGAAACTTTGGACAAATTGAACATATGACACAAAGGCATAAATTGCATTTTTAATAAACTTGATTAACAAGAAGATCGGTCATTTGATATTTTACATGCATGATTGGGTAAGAGGATAGGGTTTCCAATAGTGAAATGATGACTAAAAATATTTTAAGGTCAAAGCGTTCACATGGAGGTAAAAACTATTTGCCAAAAAAAAGAAAAAAATTGGTTAGCAAATTTTAATCATAAGTGTTGTAATATCACAATGTTTTATTCATGTCGTCATTTGGTATTGCATTTGGACCTTCATTCAATCCTTCATATAGTCCTCCATATTGATTTTTCTATGAAAATATGCTTAATGCTATAACCAAGTTCCACTGCTTACATTATCCTGAAAACACTTATCATTTGTCATAGATAAATAGATATATCATAAATAACAAAAAATAAAAATAGTCTAATCTTTCCTAATACTCCCCCAAACCAAATATATTGTGTTTCCTCAAGCCATACAAGAGAATAATTGATTGTTCCAGATAAGTAAATAAAAAGTTCTATCATGTTGTTATTATTTTTTTAAGAAAAAGAAAAACTAACTAGTAAATGGAAATGATTCAGATATGCATATTCATGAAAAATATAACAATGCCTAGAAAGAGCACTTGAATGATGATAACATAACCAAAAGAATGCCATAAGAAAATCTAGTCATCCATGCCTCATTGTAACGATATCTTGTAATTACAAAATATTTTGAGTTTACCCGAAGTGTGTGAGATTTATAACTATGGGTCCCATTTCTAGGATAATGACATCCTAGATATTTTTTGAATTAGATGGCCAGGGCCAAGCCCAACTTATAGCCATTCTAAAATGACATTATAAACAATTGGCTGTGACGTGTTTATTCATAAATTCTAAAAAAAATATTTATATTAGTATTGTTCTACGAACCATGTGCATAGTGGTGCATTAACTAGATCTCTTTTACCCGATATTGCCCCGCTGCTAGCAGGCCTGTTTAGTACCCTGATGGGTTTACCTTGGTACCATGCAAGCATAGTCCCGCTGCCAATGAGCTTGTTCAGTACCCTGACAAGTTTATTTTCATTTATCGAGCTTCCTTGTTTTAAGTTATTACTTAGCATTGACCCGCTGCCAGCAGGCCTGTTCAGTATCCTGGTGGGTTGGCCTTGTATAATGATATTAAATATATGGAAACCAATTGGTATTAGAGCATGTTAAGCTCTGCTAAACACATAATTCAATTTTGTAAAGTAAACTTATAAGTAACTTTTCATAATGGCCTAAATCAGAGATTGTGTCAAAAGAGAATAACTTAAAGTTGTTCTTTGACCTTACAGTCCTTCTTCAAAAGAGATAAGTAATGTTCCCCACAGACAAAAATTCCACTTACTTTCAAGTTATCACAAAAATACTTGAGAGACAAGTGTTCATAACAAGTATAGGATGAACCAATAATCCATAGGTGTAAGATGAGATTGTGAAAAATATGATAATGAAAGTAGGTCTTTCAAGCAACTGTCCAAAAGAAAAAATCAGAAATATACATGGTTTAATCAAAAGACCAAAAACCATATGAATCATAGAAGAGCTGGTTAAGAATGATATACACAGAATTGTCTTTTTTTTATTGTTACTATAAGTTGCAAATTTCAAAAGTACCCTAAGAAATGTTAAGATACCTCATGAGTGTTTTAGCGTACTTCCCTTTTCCAAATAAAACTCCATGAGCTTCTTATAGAGATAAAGTACTTGTAATCAAACTGGAAAACCACTTGTTAGATGATTCAATTTATTCATAAAAACATATATAACATTATCAAAAGAAAAAGAGTCCCTTGATTTATCAGAAATGACTCTTATTTATTCAAAGAAACAAACACATATTTACATATATAAAAGTGATTATAACCCAAAATACTTTTTTTTAGAGATCAGGAGGAGGAGGAATAACTTCCCCTTCAACCAATTCCATTTCCTTCTGCAGCAAAACATTATGTATGAAACCATGTTTAGATTTTGGTTGTTGATAAAGTCTAAGTATGTGTCCATTCACTATAAAGGAAACTTGTGAACCATCAATTGTCTTAATTTCTATTGACCCATTGTCAAAAGCTGTAACTACTTCATATGGGCCCATCCAACGGGTAGTTAAATTTCCTTTAAAAATTTTAAACCGTGAGTTGAATAGTAGTGATCAGTCTCCAGTATTAAATTTATTTTGCTTAATAAACTTATCATGCCATGTCTTTCGTTGATTCTGTATTAGCATGGTTCTTTGGAGTGCATCTTGTCTAATCTCATCTAACTCATCACTCGGTAATACTCGTTGTTTCTATGCTTCATCCAAATCCATGCCTAACTGTGCTGCCATATGAAAGGTCTTAACTTGAAATTTAATAGGCAAAAGGACTTGTTTTCCATATACCAACTCATAGGGGGTATGTCCGGTAGTGTTTCTCCATGTTATCCTATATGCCCATAAAGCCTACGGGAGTCTATCTGTGCAATCCTTATGATGTAAGTGAATGGTTTTGGTTAAAATGGCTTCTAATACTTTATTGGTTGATTCTACCTGGCCATTATCCTAAGGGTGATAAGGTGAATATTTGCAATGTTGGATGCCATATTTCGTAGTGAGTTTTTTCATTAATTTGGAAGTGAATTAAGTACCTTGGTTTGTGACAATTTCTCTAGGTACACCAAACCGGGTGAATATTTATTCATATATAAATTCTACCACTGATTTCTCTGTAGCCCTAAACAAAGATTTAGTTTCTACCCATTTGGTAACATAGTCCATGCAAACCAAAATATACTAATGTTTACGAGGCATGGGAGAAATTGGTCCTACAAAATCAAGATCCCATTTCTCAAAAGGCTCAATCATGACCTGAGGTTGTAAGGGAATCTGATCACATGATGTAGGTCTACCCATTCTTTGGCAACTATCACATCCTTTAACATACTTGGAAGCATCCTTGAAAATGCTTGGCCAGTAATAGCCACAGTGCAGCACTTTGTATGTTGTCCTCCTATCAGAAAAATTTCCTCCACATGGTCCATCATGGCATGCATGGAGGATGTCTGTCATTTCATGCTCCCGCACACATCGTCGAATAATAAGATCTGGACCGGTGCAAAAAAGGTCATTATCAACCCAAGAATAATTAGAAATATGAACTATATTATAATGTTTCTCGTGTGGGGACAAATGGTTTGGTAATTTCCTTGTTGCTAAATAATTGGCAATGTATGCAAACCAAGGGGTTTGAACAGGCACAACAAAAAAATGTTCATCAGAAAAAGTGTCGTCAATGGGTTTAGAACCATCATCATGTTGAATGTGACAGAGGAAATATGCTACTAGATTTTCTTTACCAGGTCAGTCAATGACGGTGATGTTAAACTCTTGTAATAAAAGAAGGCACCGGGTCACTCTACCATTGGTAATTGGTTTATTCATTAAAAATCTAATGGTAGAGTGATCGGTATGCACAAAAACTTCTTAACCTGTAATGTAATGGAGAAATTTATTAATAGAATAAACTACTGCCAAAAATTCTTTTTTAGGAACAGTGTAATTCAATTCAGCATGAGTCAAATTCTTGTTGCTAAAATAAATGGCAAAAGGTGCTTGTCCCTATTTTTGGCCTAGGACTCCTCCTATGGCCATATTACAGGCATCAGTGGATATATGAAAAGGAAGGGACCAATCGAGACCCCTGATTATTGGTGCCACCGATATTTTAGCTTTTCAAATTTCAAAAGCATTTGGACAAGATTCTGTCCACTGGAATTCTACATCCTTTATAAGCAATTTAAACATCGATGCAGCTATTTTAGTAAAATTTTCAATAAAGTGGTGAGAATAGCCTGCATGACCAAGAAAGATTCTTACCTCTTTTTGATTTTTTGGAGAGGGAAGGCCAACAATTACTTCTTTCTTACCAGGATCTACCTTAATTCCTAGGGATGAAACATGGTGTCCTAAAACTATACCTTATGTTAGTAACATTTTACATTTTTCGTGACTAAGGGATAAATTCGTTTCTTGACATCAGATCAGGACCTTCTCGAGGTTGTTAAGATATTCTTGAAAGGTATTACCATAGGCTGTAAAATCATCCATGTATACCTCCACACAGTCATGTATAAGATCAGAAAAAATTCCTAAGACTGCTAGTTGAAAAGTGGCAGGTGCATTACATAATCCAAATGGAAAAACTCTATAAGCATATGTTCCCCAAGGGCATGTAAAAGTGGTCTTGTCTTGATCTTCGGGTGCTATTAAAATCTGGTTGTGACCACTATATCCGTCAAGAAAGGAAAAATATTGTTTACCTGATAGGGTATCTAACACTTGATCAATAAAAGGTAAAGGAAAGTAGTTTTTAAGTGTCGCTTTGTTTATCTCTCTAAAATTAACACAAATGCACCATTTCCCCGTGAATTTATTTGGGACTACCACTAGAGGAGACACCCATTTACTATTGGAGATAGGATAGATGAAACCAGCATTGAGGATTTTTTGTAATTCTTCTTCTACTATATCCTTTAGAGCAGGGGTCATCCTCCTCTGAGGTTTCCTTATAGGTGAAATGTTTAGATCCAGATAAATATGGTGAATACAAGTGTTATGGTGTATACCCTTCATATGAGTGTATTCCCATGCAAATGCTCCAGCTTTTTTTTTAAGAACCTCAAGCAGTTGTGCTTATTGGTTTTCACTTAATCCTGCGTTTATATCTAGAAACGTTTCAGGGCCAACTTCACAAGTTATGGTATAGAGTCATGTATGATCTTCAATTGTGAATACACAAGGTGTCTCCATAAACGTTAAGAGAGCCATATTCTCTTGGAACTCGTTTCCAAAAATCTGATCGAATTGAGCAAAATACTGATGAAAATCTATACAAGTTGTTGAAGAAACAAATTGGTTTAATACATTCTCAGTGGTCTGCTCCTGAAGTGCCCAGGAGAAATCACTAGGAAGGGAGATGTCATCAAAGTCCTCGTCCACGAAAGAACAATTTAACCACTAAGAGTTTTCATTTATTGGTTGTGCTGGGGGGTATAAAATAAGTCTCTATGTAGATAACCCATTGGAAATAGTCATCTCTCCATCCCTACATCCTATAAAAGCATTTGCAGTAGCTAACCATGGTCTTCCAAAGATAATAGGATTCCCTTTAGAAGGATCATTTGATTCTATGAACATAAAGTTGATAGGTTATTCCCATGAAGCTACTGATACAATAATGTCATCCAGGACTCCAATAGGTTTTACTATAGTACAGACTGCTAGTTCTAGGATTGAAGGGGTAGGTCAGAGAAATTGTCCCAACTGTAAAACTTCTAAAACTGCAATGGTCATCATGTTGATGGCGGATCCTAAATCGATTAATGTATTTTCTATGGTGGTATTGTTTATAGTTGAAATCACTACTAGGGCTCCTAGATTTGTATATTTTCAATCCACGACTGATATGTCATACATTCAGACATCTCTCCTATAACATGAATTGTGAGAGGGTCCTTTTGTTTCTTCCCTGGGAATTTAATGCATAGTTCCTTTATTACCTTCTTGTAGATTGGTATGTCCTTTATAGCTTGTAATAGAGGAATTTTGACACAGATATTCTTTAATTTATTCAAAATGTCATACTCGGGATGAACTACAGGTTTTTCTATTACTACTATTTTTGGAAATGGAGGAAATCTTTGCTCCTGAATGGGTTCTTGGAGAGGATGGGTATGTGTATAAATTCTGACCAGCAATAGATTAATTTCACTCACAACAAATTACAATTGATCATGCAAAATTGTCAACAATGGAGACTGAAAATGGAGCTGTAACACAAAATTATATTAACTCAGTGTACAATAGCCAACCCTGTAATAACATAGGCTGCTGTATATATAGAATACATGAGGAAATCGAATGCATGAGGAAGCATCCAAAACTAGCATAAATCATGCTTACCCAAAATAGGCAAATCCCCCATAGGTGTAAAAAGCTGATCCCAAATATGTCATGAGGCTCACGAATTGGCAAGGGCGCATGGGAAAGCTAATGAGTGGTGAAATGGAAGATCATACATGCTTTTGCATGGAGAAAAGAGTGGAGGATGAAAGGGGAATAAAACAGGTTCACCTCACTTAGTCTTGCTTTCCTTATGTGCTTTAAAAACTGAAAAAGAAGTCAATAAAGCAGAAAAAGCAGAAGGGCGCTTAGGAGGCCAGGAATAAAGCAAATTTGATTCCTAAGGCTTTCCCAAGTGCTACATGAGTCAAATATGGCAAGTTTGACCTCTATGGATGTCACGTCCCCGTCCCTCAACCGGCGAAGAGGACGCGACGAGCAGACCAATCAAAACACAACCGGGACAAACAGCCCATGAGCATAAACAACAGTCAATAATGCTGGAAATTGCAAGTTTAAACAACATGCATAACAGAATGCACAGTCCATCATTTCACACGCACAATTACTCAATGCATAATTCTTTCATCAAACAGCGGAAGCAAACATACATTCCAGCATTAATCATATTCATCATTATTCATTTACATCAATATAATTGCAGAGATAGAATAGCAGCACTTATCTGTGGATGAAGAATTCACCCGCAACCAGCTACGTCGCTGCAACTTTCCACCCAACCATAGGCCAGCTTGCTCATCAATCTCTCAGCAACGCTGCCACCCCCGATCTGGGCATGATTCCTTCAGGATAAGGGTCACTTGCAGGCTTACACATAGCCAAGGGGACACATAACAACCAAACCAACACTGCTGGGTTTCACAGGCTTTCCACAGACAAGCCAAGCCAGCACAGTCCAAGGTTCAACCACTGCATACCAGCAGCCATACAATCCCTTCACAGCTCTGTGAAGCAGTCATAAACAACAGGGGACAGCCCCAAACAATGGAGGAGCACAGCTCAAGTCCAAGGGACTACCCAGAGTTGGTTTTGGCCCTAACGTGGCCAAAACAGCTCAACCACAACATCCCAAACCAGGGAAACAACAGCAACAGCCCAATTTCAAAACAAAAACAATGGCAACTATGCACAGTCCCAAAATACAGAAACTCAGCCCACGAATTGGAAACCCAAAACGAGTTTGAGCTCCCCAGCCAACAAAACGTGGGTAAACAACAGCCCCAAACAAAACAGTCAGCACGGCTCTCACATGGATAGAACACCCCAACCAGTCTGTGCATGAGTGCAATCTGGCACTTAACAGCAAAACCGCAGGGAAAACATACCCGACCTCTGCGTGCAAATACCACCCTGCGCGTGAGGGGAAAATGGCCTCCTCTGTGCACGCGAATCCACAAGCCATTGTGAGGATGAACAGACCATCAACCTCTGCGTGAGGATGAACAGACCAGCCGTGGGAGAGACCTGTGCGTGAAGGTGAGCAACAGACCAAAATCGTGGTAGAGTGTAAAAACTGACCATGGATGAGTGCGTGAGGGTGAATAATGGCCAACGTGGGTGGAGTGGGCAATTGGGTAAGGCTGACAGCCTCCCACAACCACCACCACTTCAGCAATAAATGCCCTCATCCATAACTCCTCAACCACCAGCTGAGCATTAAAGCGGTTGACAAGGTTGGATGAGACAAAAGGTGACAAACAACAAAGGTAGAAAACCACAAGGTAATAAAACATGGATCTTTCCCCATAGCCAAGGTTTGACATCCCCCACCCCTTATCCTTTGGAATCCATGCCCTTTTCATTCAACGTTGCACTGCCGTAGCTGGTTGTGGTTTTAGTTTTATTTGATGTGCGGTTTTACATGATGCCACATTAAAATGTGCCGGATAGCACTACATTCCATCGGCAATTATCCCCATTTCCGAAACATACACAACCAAAACGATGGTGGGGCTTTTGCCTTGAGCTCCTCACCATGATTAATTACATTATATACATCATGCATACGGGGTCGAAACCGGGGACATGACAATGGATAGGCAATTAGCAACTTGAACATGGTGGGACTCATGAACTAGGCAAATAAGACAAAAATAAATGAATTAATGTCTAAGTGGTTAATACTATGGGTTTTATTATTCTAACACCCCCCCTTAAGCCTGACTTTATGAGTAATAAATCAAAATTTAGGGCCTAGCAACAAGTCTTAGTCACCCTTTTACATACTGCAAGTCCATATGAACCAAGGAAAGAGGCAAAACCAACTTGGGAAAATCCTCCCTTAAACATGGACTGTAAAACAAAATTGTAGAATCTTGTCGCCACTCATGCTTTGACAGCATGATCAGCAATCCCCAGTAGTGATTTGACATTGCTGAAGGTCTTCTCACAAAATGCTTTGGTGAAGATATCAGCTACTTGTTCTGAAGATAAACAAAAGAGTAGGTGAATGGTGCCATCATGCACAAGCTCTCTGATGTAGTGCATGTGAATCTCAATGTGTCTGGTTCTCTGCTTCTGAACTGGATCTTT